>JADDOH010011098.1:0-63435 GCA_016648135.1 Agrypnia vestita | reverse complement strand
ACTCCCCCACGAACAAATTTAAAAACAAATCTGTAACCCGGGCATCACCGGTACGGACCTCTAATTGTAAATAAATATCACATGATAGTAAGTAAGTGATAGTATGTATAGGCTTACTGTTTAATAATAAAGGGCAAACTTCTTATAAATATGTACTATCACCATCATTGGTATCACCAACAATCAATATTGATTTTTTAAAATAATTTACTCAAAAATATTTAATCATTCAAACATTTAAAAAAGCAATCTTAGTAATATTTTTTATACTGTTTGTAAATATTTCACTCCCGTTTAAAAATTCATATGTAGCCATTGTCCACAGCATGTTTCACTATTCCAGCCAGTCGCAACCGTCCCGATTGGGACTTTATCGTTGTAAGGTTCCAAACCTGTGTTATTTCTACTGCGTCAGTTCCCTAAAAAAATGCAATTGAACCGTGTTACAAATTAAATGAATAGAATATTAGGCTCCTCAAGACTTAAGATCTGGGCCAAAAATTTGATAATATGTTTCACTTAGTAAAACAATGCAGTTAGCTTCCCACACAAACTTATCATCTCAAATTTATTTTCTTCCAAACTAACATCTCATTCTCAATTACAAACATACATGCGTTTCTTCATAAAAATCATGCAATCTTTAAACAAATTTGATGTCTTACTGTAAGAGAATCCATGTCAAAAGCTTCTTCCGGCTCTAGAACGATCGCGGGAGTCGATTCCATACTGAACCCGAGTCCAAAATATGAAAATTTCTTTACTTCCTCTACAAAGTAATCCCAAGAGTAAACATTTTCTGGGTCGCTGCCCATCTCTCTAATCTGAGTCGACAGCACATCGTGGTAATACTTCAGCATGTCATGGTATTTCTCATTTCTTAACTCCTCATTAGAACAAGCGTAGATGAAGAATGCAATGTCAAGAACAGGCGATGCCGATCTTGCTAGTTGAAAATCAATCATCACAGAATGTCTCGGGATGTTGGAGCCATCTGTATACTTGAACATGAAGTTGGGAGTCCAGGAATCACCGTGTAAAATTATTGCCGACTTTGAATTATTGTGAACTGCCGCAGACATGTTTTCAAATGTTTTGTCTGTCGCAAAATCTTTAATCTTTTCCACATAAATTGTATTTGGAAACTCTTTCTCAACGGCGTCTATTGCACAGAAACAAATATTCTTCCACAGTGGTCTGTACCATTCCCAATACTTGGAATCGTAATAAACTTCAGGAATCTTTTTAGCCATTTCCTCAAATTCTTTAGGGTGTTGATCTTTGAATGCAAATGACAAAGCGTGGAACTTTGCAAATGTGTTTAAAATTTTTTGGCAATGAGCATAGTCAATTCCTTCTTGTCTTATTGCACTCCCATAACCATAAGTGGTTAAATCTTCCATGGCCAAGAAATCGTTAATGCCGTTAGTGATAGAAGCAAATACTTTGGGATAGTTTGTGAAAGGATCCGTTACTTTCTTCTCCGCCTGGAACTTAAGTAATTTAGGAAGGATGATTTCATAAAAGTTGATTTCATTTCTGAAGAAGGTATGTGATCTGAAAGTCTTTCTTCTTGCAATATTCATGGGAAGACTTTTGAGAATGACTTTTATGGAGACCTCTGGAGACTTCCCAGCTTTTTGTGACATTAGTTTACCACGAAAGATGATGCGGTATACATCGCTGAGATAGCTGTCTCCTTTCCCAGTTCCTTCACAAAACTAAAAGCATAAAACATTCCATTATATAGACAAAACAAATGTATTGATTTCTGCAACATATCAATCCACATTCACTATAGTTCAATTTTGGAATTTATCGATAGTCCGGTATTGCTTAGTTTTATGGAACTTATTTGTGATCCCTGTTAGAAAGACTCATTAATGTTCTGATGTATCTAAGCATTAATAAAAGTATGGACATACCTGGGTTGCAAGTAATTAAGTAACCACTGTCTGTTTTCTATTTATATCAGGGTTCGAGGATATATATCACGATATTTATGACTTGATTTTTATCTTTGATATATATATCCAAAAAAACTTTCTGCCGTCGTTAATAGATGGCGCTAGTTGTATTAAAAAAAAACGCTACAGATTGTTTGTTTTATTATCTACGGTCGTTGCTAGGTTTTTACTAAATGGCACTAGTTGTATTTTAAAAAGTGCTACAGTTGTTTTTTAGTTTATTTTGTTTTATATAATCCATTTTTTATTTCACATAAAGAAACAAATACTCATAACACTACATTAGAAAGAGTAGTAGTAGATAATTATGCGCCAAACTGATGTAATGTATAATTAATTATAATTTAATCATTACATTAAATAAAAAATATAATCATGTAGGTATATAAGTATTTTCTTAAAATTCCATGTCCACCCTACTACTAGGTTAGCACATATGTCCGCGTATCAACCATTTGTATCAGTGATTGTGTTTATCCATCCTACGAGCGAAATGGTTTGCCCATTGCCATTTTATTTTCTTGGGTATTTGGATAATCATTACAACTACCTCTGGGTGATGTTATGTAGTATGCGAAAATTCAATATCGCCAAAATATTCATTTTACTAAGAAATCGAACATTCCCGATCAGATTGAAATCAATATGTTTATTTAATTTTTATAGTTTCAAGTGTTAACTTTGAGGTGTCATAATTATTAATTTTAACAAATATTTATAATTATATATGTACATCTATTTTTATTTAATAATCTATAAAATAATTTAGCTTTCAGAAGGTAGTCTGACTGCAAATGGCAAATGTATTAAATAAAAGTTTATTTGTTAGATTTAATAGATTATTAGTATTATTTGTATAACTTGGCAAATATACTATTGAAATTGTTTGACGTCAAGGATTGCCTTGAATACAATATTTTCAGAGAGTTCCTTGAACACAATAATTTCAAACAGAAATGTGTCTAATGAAGCAAAACTAGCGGTATACAATGCAATTCTGGTACCAACACTGATGTATGGAAGTGAAGCCTGGAGCTGAGAGAAGATGAACGAAAGTAGAGGAAAGAAAGTAGAGCAGTGGAGATAAGATCCCTTTAGTGTGTGGAAAATCAATTTATGATAGAATAAAGATATGAAAGAATGTAAAGTTGATGTTAGCGTATTTAATTGAATTAAAAAAAGGGTTGCTCAGATGGTTTAGGCATTTTGAGTGAATGAATGGAAAGAAAGATATATGGCGCAAGTGTCGACAGCACTAGAAGGACTTGGCGATCGTAGAAGACGTGGCATAACCAGATTCTGGAAGTTGGTCCCGACAGGAGCCTCAACAATCGTCGAGCTTACATGAGTAGATGAAGGAATGTGGTAGAGACAAAAGACCGGAGAGTGTGGCGCTCTATAATCTCTACCTATCCCCGCTAGGAAACGGCGTGATGGTAAGTAAGTAAGTAACGTTGAGTAATCAAGACACTTTATACAAAGTCAGTTATTTGTTTAATCGTCTTTCTCTAAAGGTACTTCCTAATAATTAACATCAGGTTTACAAAAAGCCAGGCAACCTCCTAAATTCAAATCCAACAGCCATAAATAATAATTACCTCGTGACCGGTGTATTTGACATCATTGCCAAACCATTTGCTCAAGTGGTCACTCAAATAGTCCTCCGTTAGCACCGATGAAATTTGTGTCAGTTCAGTCATTATCTATAAAAATATTACAACCTGTATATAAAATGGAATATATTTATCTTCTTCATTATATATCTAAATACTAAATTATGCTAAATACACATAAATCCACAAACGTTTTAAGTCTATTGATTAGCCAGGACACAAACCGTCCGGTCCATCTATTGGAATATTTATAAAGTGTTACATATATAAATGGCGAGAATGGTAAATTACGTTTTCTACTCGTGTTAATTGTTTAAAATAAATTACATATGTTCTGAAAGACCAATTCTTTTTGACAATAGAATATATTTTTAGTTACTGATCAGTTATTTGAGTTTTTGATAGTAAAATTTTTTTTTTTTTTTTTATTTATTTATTTAAAAATCCTTGTTTACAAATAAGATACTTAATACTAATTTAACAATAAAACATAAGATAAAACATAAGATAATTTACACATTTTTTTTTTTTGTTTAATTTGTGGATTATGCCACTCTACTAGATTCAGTATATTCAGACTTTTCCAAACTTACTATATTTTGTGAAGTGCGAGCTCTGTTGTCGATTTTTTAATATTATTTGTCGCAAAAAGCTTTACGTAACGGATGACGAAATGGAATAATATTCTTCCCCGAACGAAATTCAAAATACGAATAGAGTTAACTTTTGGCATAAAGAATGATTTTAATGCAGAGTTTAAACGCGCCTTAATTTCGCGATTAAGTGTGCAAATAAAACAATCATAATACAATGATAAGGTTTGATAAGTAAACAGTGGCGTGCACACGAGCTCAAAAGTGATTTACTTTAGATTCTGGGAAATAAATATAATTAAAATAATACATCGATAACTGTATAATTCCGTTAACATAACCTGCGGCTAGAGTTTTAATTCCGACGTCCTCGGATTGCGACGTCGTGCCAATTCTTCTTGATTGAAGTTATCTTCTTTTAGCGCATTTAGAGTAAAAAAATTATTGCAACGGAAGTTGCGCATTGTAGCGGAAATGTGTAGCGGGGCATGTAGCGAAAAATCGAGACCACGGAATGCTGTTGAAATGAGTGTTCCAGTAATATCTAAATATAATAATTTCGTACGAAAGTAAAAAAAAAACAAATTACATGGCTGTGGAAAGCCTCGAACCTCGATCGTGCGAACAGCAACGCAGCAACCAACCGATAGAGCCACCACCGGTTCTTCTTAGTCCGTTAAAAATATATTATATTATATATATTACACACTAGCCGTACACTCATGAAAAATCACGGAACGTAATTTAAATATCATTTATTTATATTTATACACCGTAAAAACCTGACTAACGTCGAACATAGGAGGCGTAAATTAATTTAAAAGATATTAGGTCCTTACATATGAAATTGGCGTTTTGCCGTACTGGCAAATTTGATCTCAAATATCTTCTCTTTGGTTAGGAATTCCAAATCCAAATTTATACAGCTATTTACTCATGTATTTGTGTTTTGAAAATTATAATTCATTTGTTTTTTCCTCAATTGTTTTTTTCTTTGCGTCACTCAGTTTACAAAATGAAAAACTTGAAATATCGCGTTATTTACGAGTACGAGTTCCACCGTGGCACCAGTGCTGCAGAAACGGCTCGAAGGATTAATGATGTGTATGGCGACGGTGCAGCAAAAGAAAACACAGTGCGTTTTTGGTTCCAACGTTTTCGTTCTGGAAATTTCGACCTGCAGAACAAGCCCCGTGGACGGCCGGAGACCAAAGTTGATAATGAAGATTGAAGGCTATTGTGGAAGCGGATCCATCGCAAACCACATCCGAGTTAGCTGCAGGCTGCGGTGTTAGTGATAAAACTGTTTTAATCCACTTGAAGCAAATTGGTAAGGTGAAAAAGATTGAAAGGTGGGTACCTCACGAATTGAGTGAAGCAAATCAACAAACGCGCGTTGACTGCTGCGTTGCATTACTCAACCGGCACAATAATGAAGGGATTTTAAATCGAATCATTACCTGTGATGAAAAATGGATCCTGTACGATAATCGGGAGCGCTCATTGCAATGGCTGAACCCTGCCGAACCAGCCAAACCATGCCCCAAGCGAAAATTGACTCCAAAAAAGTTACTTGTGAGCGTTGGGTGGACTAGTGCTGGTGTCGTTCACTACAGCTTTCTTAAATCTGGCCAGACGATTACGGCAGATGTCTATTGTTAGCAACTGCAAACCATGATGGAAAAGCTAGCTGCTAAACAACCGAGGCTGGTTAATCGCTCTAGGCCACTGCTGCTTCATGATAACGCTAGACCACACACTGCACAACAGACGGCTACCAAATTAGAGGAGCTTCAATTGGAATGTCTAAGACATCCACTGTACTCTCCGGACCTTGCCCCAACAGATTACCATTTTTTTCGAAATTTGGATAACTTCTTGCAAAGGAAAAAATTCAACTCCGATGGGGCAGTCCAAACCGCCTTCAAAGATTTTATTGATTCCCATCCGAATGGTTTTTTTAGTAAAGGGATTGATGAACTACCTATGAGATGGCAAAAGTGCATAGATAGCAATGGTACATACTTTGATTAAATAAATATATTATAATAAAAAAAATCGGCTTTAGTTCCTCCCATACTAAACGCCAATTTCATATGTAAGGACCTAATATATACCATTAATTTAATCTAAAATATGTATAGTATTATATATTTTTAACGGGACGCCGAGAAGCGATGGTGGCTACGTCGTCTAATCGCCGTGCTGCGGTCCGCGTGTTCGAGTCTCTCCCCAGCCGTGTTTTTTTTTGTTTTCTCCAATTATGTTTTTTGCTATGAAAAAATGGAAGTACGGAATTACGGGACAGACAGATAACGAAATTATTATATTTATATTAAGAGCACGGCTGATATAAGAAGCGAACCATTAATTTAAGAAAGTTTTTGTTTGCCGATAAATTCGATAGAAAAATCGACAATGGTCATTGTAGATTTTTTCAACTCAATACTTTGAGAGTCATTAAAATTATAATTTTGTCTTTTTTTAGTTTTTAAGCATAACTTCTACCGCGCGTACATGAGTACACGAACGATTTTTTTAAACAACGGTTTGGTTATTTGCGCGCATCCAATATTTTCAATTTGAACATCTTACTCAACTATATCTTCAGACTGTAAATCGACTAAAGTTGGAACATTAATTTTTCTCACCATGTCTGTAGTCTTTGAAGGGGATTCTCTCGACTGAAAACTGCGTGAAAAGACAACTGTTTGGGAAATATATCCATAGACCGCTGGTTCAACTCCGGCTCGAAGGACCAATTTTATATGTAGGGGCAAATCCTTTGATTTTATTCTAGATGCTTCACTCGCCTCTGAACGAATGGTTCATTTTACGCGGCAGACACAAAAGTAATCGGATATATATTAATATATATCTAATGTAATTTTGCGAGTTTGTAAGAGTGCAGTCAGCAGGCAGCATAGCGGAAACGAACATCGAAGTCACGGCGACTTGCCGGGAGAAATTGGTAAGTGGTAGCTCACCATATCTAGAGAATTTTTAAGTTCAAATTTCCCTATAGAAAGTCAAGAATCGATAGTAAAATAGAGGGATTTGCCTCGACAACAAGTTTCACTAAGTCTACATACTATTTTCATCGAGTATTGTCTCAATTATCTATCAAGTAAGTGAGTTGAATATTAGGAGAATAATTATCCATAAGTGGGTAGAAGCAGCAAGCAAAAAATGACCAAATACAGGCGTACCAAGTGTCGGCGATGGCCGATTGCTCAACTGCTAGTTGAAATGTTGACTGTTAAAATATATTTACACGATATCGGATACAATGATCTGTAAAACTAGTTTTTTTTAAATTGTAGAGCAATCGAGAGCAACTGGTAATTTACACTCGTTTAATTTAATGGTTCGTGGTAACCCAGCAGAAAACAAAATCACTTGTTCACAATGTTTCCTTGGCTCGACTCAGCTAGGTTCAAGATTCTGAATTCGAGTTCCGATCGAGCTGTCTGGTGCCAGGCAGACCATCCGCGGCTCGCTTTCCTCTCACCACTACCGGTGCAACTGCAGTAGTGATGGGTCCGCTCTGTACTCACTACTACAATGTAGTATAATATTACATTGAAGTGTACACTTCACACCTTTCGAAATGTAGTGCACACTACAAACTACACAAAAGTTATTTTTTATATTTTATTTATCTTCATCTTGTTATATGACATAGGAGATGGAGCCGCTTATCTCACTAGGAAGAACCTGTGCCGAGATGAGCAGCTGAACAATATAGTGAGAACAAAAAATAATAAAGATATACAACAAAATACCATATAACTATAAGATTAATTAATTAATTAATTGAGTATATAAATATAAAATGTGGATAATAAGAACAGTATATATTGTATAATACAAAAGCAATAGTGAAAGTAAAGTAATATATATAAAAAATCATATGCATGGATAGTAACAAAATGTATATATAATAGCACAGTTAAAAAGTATATTTAGGTATATACCTATATAAGAGAATTAAATGAATGTTTGTGTATATTAAATAGTGATAAGAAATGAAGTTTAATGAGCAATAAATTATGACCTGTTTTCGGCAGTTGGGTATTTGTGCAAATACAGGTGACAATAATGTCTTCTGAATAGTGTAGTGTAAAAAGTTAAAAGTATATACTTCAAATAGTACACTTCATTTCAAAGCGAATACTACAAAGTACACACACTTCAAAGTTATCGAAAGTACGAGCACATACTTAAAGTACATAGTACAATTTTTATGTGAAATTTTTTGGAAATCGAAACAACCTCCCCCCCCACCCAAAAAAAAATTTGGGACCGAACGAATAATCTCTGGGAACTGAAACAACCCTCCCCCCAATGGTTTGAAAAGTTTTGTCTGGTTGGCGCCCTTTTTTTTTTAGGTCGCCAAATGTTACTTTGGTGAAAATATTGTCAAGTGTCTGAAATATTTATCCCGTTGACCTTTTTTTTAGTCACAAAATATAATTACTTCCCTAGTATTACAATTTTGTAGTACAATTACTTCACTTCATTAATACTACAGTTATTTCACTTCATATAGTTTTTACTACAAATGTAGTGTACACTTTGAAGTCTTCAAACTGGTGAACGTATGTGTGTTGTAGTCTTCATTTTGAAATGTAGTTTTTCCCCTTCGCTAAACTGCAGGCACATTTGTGGGTCCCCGGCGGATCTTCTGCGAGCTAATTTACCAATTTACCAGTTAGCAATAGAGATGGCCCGTCGTGAATGAACTGTTATTTTTTAACTGTTCACAGTTTCGAATGAATGCACTGTCCAGTTCACTTTCACCGACAATCGTTCATCAGTTCAGTAGCTGAGTAGTGACTTATTTATAATGAGAGTCTATTCGTGCTAACAAAATATTATACAAGGTGTAACAGGGCTAGTCCACAATACTTTACACGTGCATTCCTTCCTTGATTGTGAGTCGAAAATGTTCAAGCAAACATGACCTAATATCAATATTTATGGAGATATGCGACATCAAAATTTTCATTTTTATTCAATATTTCTGACTTATTTTTTGCAAAATATTGGACTATCATTACAGTATATCTAATACGACGAATTCATTCCCTTTAATACAAGTCAAATACAATGATAAAAACCTTCCAATTCCAATTGGAATTTTTCAGGGGTTTTATTATTTTATTTAACTTTTATTGAAACGAATGAACTTTTCGTAATCGATATAAGTTACTGTAGTGATAGTTCAACTTTGATATTGCATAGCTCCATAATTATTGATATTAGGTCACGGTTGCTTGAACATTTTAGACTGATAGTCAAGGCAGAAATCCACCTGTAAATAGCACAATCTATGTTCATGCCTATTGCACGCCTCTGATGGGTACTTACCACTCAACAACATCGGCATTGATAAAAATACACTAAAAATACACATGTCACTAAAAAATTGTAAAATTGATTAATATAAATTACCGAGTTATTATGTTCCGTGTCATAATCATATTGTGAGTCAAACGTCAAATCGCCGAGTGCAACACTATCACCTTTACAAAACATAAATATTGCCACAGGACAGTTGTTGAGGGTGAGTGTTGGAATTAAAAGACAACCAGAGCCATGGACGCGATAATGAAGATCTGCTGGAAGTACAGGAGCGGAAGCAAGAACAAAGGCGTCAAGAGGATAAGGAGGAACCTAAAAAATAATTGCAAATGCAATTGAGAACTAATGGAAATAACAGGAGCGGAAACACATGGAGTATAAGGAGGAATTAGGAATGTTGTTATATATGTCAAATTTGGATGCATCAAGGAGATTTCGGATAGCATTGACAGGCAACATAAATAACTGTAGGACATAAAGATGTACTAGGGAGCTCACTGACTATAACAAGAAGGTAGTAATTTTCGAACAAGGCAACATCAGCCCTGATGATCACCTCTTCAATCTCAGTGGGATCTGAAACTTCTTGAAACTCTAACCAAAGAAGGCTTTTCAATACCGCATACAATATTCTACGTACAGTTTACTATAAATCATACTAATTTGCCATCGATGGTAGGTTCATTCGAACTAGACCGCAATATAGTTCATTCGAATCTAGTTGATCGAGATTTGGGAACTATATCTCTAGTTCAGTATATCGTTCCTGTTCGTTCGCGAACTATTCGCCTCCAGTATTGTGTATACTGCGTAACGCGAATGGAGATAGGCGTGATGTCATTTTCGTAACAAGATGTTTCACAACAAAAACCCTCCGTAAATACAAATACACATATACAAGACCACACTGAATTTGGAAAAATTTCTTCTGGTGATTACTAATTGGTATTGTAAATGTAGGTTCGAATCGGAAAACACATGTAGGAATTTCATCAGAATATTTGAGAAATTCGTCAGTTATGAGAAAAGACGTTTTGTTTTCGTACCTGTTTAAAATTTGAACATTGAACGGAATTTTTAAATTAAATCCGCGTTTTTTTAATTGATTGATTTATTTAAGTTAAATTATTACACTTATTATACGTCTAATATTTTAAGTTACATTCATCTATACAAAAGTTTCAAAAGGGGCAGACCCCTCCCATTATCAGGTGTAATTAATAACTAACCTGTGGTGAGCTAGGTCTGCCCGGACTCTAGTCCCTCGAGCGTGCCAAATGGACCAATCGCGCTCGAGGGAAACCGCCCAGTGAGAAGCCCGAGGCGCCGGCAAAGTACCAAAAGTACCGACCAAGCAGCCTGCCGGTACCGCGCCGTTCTCTTGCAGACCTGCGCCCGCGGTACCACACTAAAATTGCCTCTCAGTATATTGTTGCAACATGTATATTCTGTGTCCCGCAATAAATCGACGAGTTAAGTGTGAGTACTTCTTTCGATTCATCCTTCTTCACATCTTCATAACGCACATTTATGCATAAGCCTTCAGCGTCCACCACTACATATATCAGACGTGATTATGTTTCGGCAGATGTACATAATCACCCTGATTACTTCGCGAATACACATAAACTCAAAAACAATCTGCCGAAAACCTAAAAACAGAAATTATATTTTCACGAGACTATAGAAACTGAAAGAATTACACGTAGTCGAGGATTTTATAGCACTCTGGACGTGTTACAGCAAATTAAAAATTACAAGAAATATTAGGGTAGAAGTCAGCCGATCGTATTCGAAACTTTGTGGATTGATATTCCCTATTTAAGGGGCGACATATCCGCTGCGCGGAACAGTTTGTTATGACAGTTCGGCGATTCCACAGAAAACAAGCGACCAGCAGCGATTTTGCCTGGCGAATCCAAATATGCCATCAAAATTAGTCCATTAGCCATAATTTTCTTAAGATAGCATGTTTTACTCACAAATTAGCATATCGTCTAGCCCGTATGTTTAATTCTATTAATTACTAAGCCATTTGAAAATGATGCTCCTTTATCCAAACATTTTTATCCCGTTGCGTATTAGGCCCAAATACAAATATAATACTTAGTTATTTAAATATTAAAGTACGCTTAAAAGCGTAATTTTCAGTGCAAATTTCACTTTTAAAGCGTATAGAGTCAATCATATTTAAATGATTTGAGTATGATTTATAATTTAGGCAGGAATCTACCTGTAAAGTATTGTGGACTAGTTCTGTTACACCCTGTATTATTTTAAGTGGTTTGAAACTAAGTGTTTAGTTTTATTTTAAATTTAATATACCTAATATCAAATCACAATGTGTTTTCTTGCTTTGAAAATTTAATATCTATTAATACCGCATCACACCTTGAATAACAAAATTTGTGAACGACTCAAGTTTTGTACTATTTATTGTATAACGTTACAATGCTACCTAACTACGTGGATATTTCTGATAACTTTTGTTACGTGTGTAACCTTACTCATCAAAAAAGTTACGAACTATATACTTCGGGTGTAAAGCAATAGATTAGGATAATCTGCCGTTTAACATGTGAAAATCTCGTCATATTCTGTTTGTACTTTGTACAACTAAAATCTCAGGTAAATCAAGTAACTAAAGTAAGTAAATCAAATCTAAACCATCCTTCAGCTAGAAGACTTGTGCACGCAGGGTTCGAGGATATATATCTGTGGAAATATATCATGATCAGGGATGTTAGGAGCTCCGTAACCGTAACCGAAACTATCGGATATCCGAAATAAAAATATAACCGTAACCGAAACCGATATAAAAGTTTCGGATAGTTTCGGATAAAGGCGTAGTCTAAATCTAAATGACTATTAAAACTACAATTAAGGTTAAAGTTTATTAATAGACATTTTGTAATGGTTTCATTACTTACATTTTTCATTAAGAACAGTTTTTGTTATTATATAGGTACTTAGATTACAGTAAAAGTGTACCAAGATTATATTACAATTTTAGATTTTACTCTTTATCTTTAATACTCAAGCAATGCTTATGAAGACTGATTTATTTTAAATTACTGTATTTTTGCAAATTGTAATGATTCCTATAAAAATATTGAATAATATTAATAGAAGTTACTTATATTATTTTTGTTAATTATATATATTTTTTTGTATTTTTAAGTACATACATTCATAGGTACTTACATAGCACTTAAAGAGGCTGTAATAATAGTTATTTATTTGACTGATTGTAAAAACAAATGATAATATAGACTATAAATAAGTCAAATCTCGCTATTTGTATTTTACTTTTATAATTTTAAAATTACAATATCCGTAACCGAAATTATCCGAAACTAGCGGATAATCCGAAATAATTTCATATCCGTAACCGTACCCGAAACCGGTATAATATTATTCCTATATCCGTATCCGTATCCAGATCCAAAATTTCATATCCATAACATCCCTGATCATGATATATATTTATGCCTTGATTTTTATTTTTGATATTTATACAAAAAAACTTTCTGCGGTCGTTGATAGATGGCCCTAATTGTATTTTAAAAAGTGCTATGGTTGTTTTTTAGTTTAATTTGTTCTATATAATCCGTATTTTATTTCACATAAAGAAAAACAAACACTCATAGCACTGAATTAGAATGAGCAACTTTTATAACTTATATATGAGGGGTATTTTTGCAAAACTGACTTATTCCACTTGAACGTTTTGTTGGTAAATCGCGAAAAATCGATACATGTGTCAAATATGTGATTTTACGTCCAATAATATACTTTTTAATCGTAAAGTATAAATAATTATTATAACTAAATAAAACACTAACAATTTATGTTAGGAATAAGTCTGTTTTGATAGGAATGGTCATAGAATAAGACGAGTTTGCAAGAAAAAGTAATTTTTCTATGGAAATAAAAAGCTTTTGCAAATCAAATTACAAAAATATTGTGTAGAAATATATCAAAAAGAATATTGCATTCACGGGTCAAATTTTATAAAAATTGGAATAAGTCAGTCTTGCAAAAATACCCCTCATATAATAATTGCAAATGTTAGATTTTTTCAGTATGAAATTCATTTATTTAATAAATAATGATACGTGTACACAATAAATTTCCTAATTATTTCGAGTTTGTATCAATCGACGTGTGCAAAAAACGAAAAAAAAGTTTGGATATACATCCATTTTTTGATACATATAGGATATACCTATATAAAAATCCGATTTTTTGATTTTTAATATAAAAATCAGATTTTTTCGAACCCTGGCCGCACGACACTACGAACGTACCTTTTCCACAATACCATCTCCACCATCCCATACCATCTCCACCATCCCATACCATCTCCACCAAGTCCATGGACTCACAAAATAAGCCAGTCTGATTTATATGACTCAGTCCATGATCTGAATTTATCAAAAAATCAAGCGAAACTCATCTTCAAGGCTCAAAGGATAGAATTTATTAGGAACGGAAAATTTTATTTCCCTACAAAGAACTTATTATTATTCGCTGTCGAATTATCGCTCGGCTGGCCACACTCGCCCGCAACTCGCGGCTGCCTTCGCTTCGGTTATCGCTGTCAAGCGTGCTAGAAACAACAACAACTCTACTCCCGGGCGCGTCTTATTTATATCTGGCTACTGCTGACGTCCCCTTTCCCCAGACGTCCCCTCACTGTCCTCCTTCCCACCTGAATTCTATATTTACTCTTTTACCATGATCTATTGTTATATTTTAAATGAATTTTCTATTTCTATGTTTGCTATATATTATCTTACTATTTATTTTTACCTGTATTTTGTGCTTTTCTTTGATAATTTACAATAAAGCGTGTTATGTGAAGGAGATACAGTGAATGGTCTATTGCAGGTCTCTCCGGGTCGCAGTCGCCCTTTACACGGAGATGGCTTTAAGAGTAAAAAAATTTCAACCTGGCGACGTATGAGTAGGACCGATATGGGAGCTTTCGCTCATAAAACGGTCCCGGGAATGCGGTGGGTGTCCATTCACTGCTGATATTGAAACTTCTAGACGTTCCTAGTATTTAGGAGAACTTTCTCGCGGCTTCCAGGCTTTTATAGATGTTTCTCGAAGCTTCCCGAAAGCCCTAGATTACGCTAGGCCGTTCTGGAATCTTAAACCGCTGTCACTTGATATGAGTGCATGTTTATTTTTAGCCTCGTTACAGAATAATACTGAAATTCGCACTTTTCCTACAATGTCATTACATGACACTTTATACTCTAAAGCCATGTATTCACTAGGGGACAAATTGTCCCTCAACAGCACGCGCGGCATAGAGTCTACGTGACGTTGCAACGTCGTGCACTGTTCCGCGACGTCGCGCACCAAATAGCGCGGCATTTCTACGTGCCGTGGCAACGTTGCCATGCGCACGGTACCCGAGCGTACTCACTGCAACATTCCGCGGAGCGTCAGTACCACGTGGTATGTTTACAAGTGAATACGCATGCGCTGTATCTGTCAAGATGACAATGTGGGGAAACGAAATTGTTCTTGAACTCATCGAGCTGTATCGATCGAAGATCGCAAAGAATGTCCGTCCTTCTTTCTCTTTGCAGTAAATAATTTCGCATTCTCCTCTTTTTTCTCCTCTTACGTTTCGATAAACGCGTTAACATAAACAGATACGCAGTTGTCATCATAACCCCATAGGGCGACATTTCCGCGACGTATGGAAAACAATAATTATTTGCAAAAAGACCTTGTTTTTAATAATATTCAATTTACTACAGTAAAACCTCGTTAATTTGAAATTGCGACCCAAAAAAACATTTCGAATTGCGCGGAACCCCGTTTTCGCCAAATGAGATACCGCAGCTGTCATCACAACCTCATCGGGTGACATTTCCGCGACAAGATATGCGAGTCCCGGTGTGTACACGTCAAATGACCGCGTCATTGTCCCCGAAACACGAGCGTAGATGTTTCGCGATTTGTCCCCTAGTGAATACATGGTTTAACACAGCGGTTCCCAAAGTTGACAGGACCGCGACCTACCGAAAAAAAATTCAATTTTCGGGAACTACCTCCTGCTTCACATTTTCCTTATTCATATTGTAACCACTCGAAAGACTGTTCAATCAAGAAAAACGGCCAAATCGAAGTTTTTGATTACGAAGAATATTTATATATGATATTTTAATGGGAAGGATGCGTTCGTTTCCTATTTCTTGTCATAATAGCAGTAGCGTCGACTTCAATTTTGGTCACTTCTATTCGCAGTGATTTTGATACGTCCAATTTATTCCTGTACATAGTCTTAAAAGAAACCATGGCAGAAAACTCCACTTCACATGAGGTAGTGAAGGGGAGGAGGACTTTCATCGCTTCGTCAGACAAGCAGGGATAAGTGTCAGCAACTGAAAGCCAGAATTTTGCTAATTGCTTGCGATTAAAAGCATTTTTCAGCGACGTATCTTCTGATAAATCAATAAGTTCTTCACTTGCTTTTATTAACATTTCAGTCGGTATGTTGTCTGGAAATTTTGATTTTAAATCCAGTTTAACCTGTTGAACTTTTTCATCTCTTCTTCGAAGTAGGCGTAAAAGTTATTTTTCAACTGTGTTAAATGAGCGAAAATTGCAGATTATAATTGCAGTATATAATTGATATCTGGATGCACTTCGTTATCTATAATAAATACGAAACGACTAGAGCCTCCAAATATTCGTGATTCCAACTATTCGAATATCGAATAGTTAATGATAATATATTCGAATATATTCGTAATATTTTAAAGAAAGGAATGATTTACTTTGGATGATAAATACAGATAAATAAATACATTCTATACATGTAAAATAAAAACACAATAATTGCAGAGAATTTCAATATTTTAATTTTTTTAAATATATGTTATAAAAAAACAACAAAAAATATATTGAAAAATAATGTTGAATTGATTCATTTATCTCACACCTCACGTGCAAGTTTTTTTTCTCATTATTTTGTATACAACTTCTTGTTTGTCGGCTTAAGTATTTATGAAAACTAAATACAAGTTGACAAAACAATGTAATAAAACTTTTTGTCATAAAGCCATAAAGATAAGCAGAAGGCGTTTACATCTTTGATGTCCGAATTCGTATACCTGAGTGAATGAATGAATGCTTGCATACTGACTTCCAGGGTCCGTAAAACTTTGTTTCGTTTAGAAAAATATTAAAAATCTTATAATATAAATAAGAGCGAATACTTTACGAATAATTTTTAAAGTATTCGAATAACGAATACTTAAAACAGGCGAATATATTCGAATATTCGGATTGGAGGCTCTAGACACGACCCAGATGAGATGTGTTACGCGGTGTTGTGACTGCGACCCACCTAACATCCGCTCTCGTATCTGCGCGGTGTGTCGTCTAAATTATGCGTAGAACTAAAACAATGGTACTTAGCTCCGTAGGCATTTCGCAAGGAGGCAGCCCACAATAGTCATAATTATCGTCTGAGACAATGATGTTGCAAGAGTCATCCTTCATCATCAATTCCATATTGTACAACACCAGCATTGCCGTCATCGGCCATCGCGGCTCCGCTATCCGCGTCTTCCCGTGGGTGAGCGTATTCAGTAAAAATGTGCGTTGGATGATTTGCGTGTTTGCCAATACGCCATCAGCTACTCAATTTAATCTCAGCGATGTAAAATTATTCAAGAATATATTACTGCTTTGATCAGATGCCGGCAACTGACGATCTCTTGTTTGTAGTTCATATTCATCTCAGAAAACGAAGGATGCTCGAGCGTGGGAAAGTATGATACATAATTTTTTTGTAAACTGACTTTATTTATTGTAAAGAACTCCATTTTCAATTTTTTAAAATTAAAAAATCAACACACGATTTTAAGAGTTCAATATTTTTGGAGTTCAACAAAAACTTTGGATCGATTTTTGACCCTTTTCCCGTGATCCGATCGAGCTGAAACTTGGCAAGTAGACTCGTGGCGACGATCAAAAAGATCTATCAAATTTTCGTTAAAAAAAAATAATTATAGTATAATTTCGGATTTTTAGAAATTTTATTGGTTTTTTCAAATTGGAATCATTAGAAAAGTTTGATTATGGCGGCCCTATAACATCGCGGAATATTTTCTAAATTTGAATTACTCCGTCGGTATGCATAATAGGTACTTACTACGAATGACTGACAAATGTTTTTAGAATTTAATCATCAAAGCATGAAGTGTCTTATCAAAGCTCAAAACATCTGACATTTTAGAAATATATTAAATTACTGTAAGTTTAGTGTTATGTTATATGTTTTAATTCGTCTTTAATTGTTGTTATATTTTTCAAAGAAAGGGAGTATAATAAAAACTTAGTTTTTATGGTTTACTTTTTTATTATCCTAGGCTGGACGATCGTTTCGGCATACTATGCCATTATAAACTAATTTATGATTTTTAATTTCGAAAAAACACGACATCAATATTAAGAGACAATTTTAAAATCACAAAATGCAATACAAAAAAATATCAACAAGGTTTCATATACTCAGGCATGAATTTTTTTAACAACCTCCCAATCGAAATGAAAAAGATAAAGGATACAGAACGATTGAAGAGCAAATAAGACACCATTATCTTCAAAGTCAAAGACGTTCACTCTACTACTTCATCCTAGATATATAATGTAATATAAAATAATAAAATGTAAGTAATTAAATGTAAATTAATAGTTCCTTGTCCGAGCACAAGAGCAATGCTCTTAAATGGAGAGGACCATAATAATAATAATAACATAATAACATAATTGTGTAATAAATATTATATTGAATTATAATCTGCTGAAACGATCATCATGATTTAGATAGTAAAAAAGTAACCCATAAAAACCAAGTTTTTACAACACTCCCTTTCGCTTTGAATCAGGTTTCGTGTCTGTGCACGCGTCTAGTTACTAATATAGAATGATTCCAATTTAAAAAACCATTAAAATTTCTAAAAATCCAAAAATATTCCATAATTATTCATTTTTTTTAAAACGAAAAATTGTTAGATCATTTTTATCGCCACCACGAGTCTGTCTGCAAAGTTTTAGCTCGATTTGATCACGGGAAAAGGGTTAAAAATCGATCCAAAGTTTTTTCGAGCAAGCAAGCAATCAGACGCCACGAGTTAAAATAAAGGGAGTAAAAATATTAAACTTTCGTGTGTGGTTTCAAAAAAATCTTCTTCTTTTGTTAGATTCTTGATATCTATTGACAGGTCAGTTCTGGTCTTGTGACGAGGACGTCCAGCTCTCTCTCCATCTCTTTGGTGGTCTCCCTTGGGGTCGGCGCACCTCTGGAATCCCGCGCATCACGGCTTTGGGAAGTCTCGTCTGCTCCATTCCCTCGACATGGTTCCTCCAGAAACGCCTTCTCTGACTGCCACATCTTACAATGTCTTGCATTTTGCAGGTTCTCTTCATTGGGTCCTCTGTCTCTGAGGGTCTTGCCCGCAATGGGTCTTAGGGTCTTCATTTCGGTAGTTCTGAGGAGGTGTTTAGTTCTCACCGTGTCCACTCTTGCTTCGATACCGAATGTCATGATAGGTCTTATGCATGTTTTATATATTCTGACTTTGCTTTCCACTACCATATGCTTATTGTCCCATACAGTGTCTTCCAGAGATAACCGCTGCGTTATTTGTCTGCTCTTTGACTTCGTTATACAGATCGCTGTAGCTAGATATCTCCACCCCAAGGTACTTAAATTTCTAAGGGTTTATTGTCTACGACCGATTTACATCTTCGAGGTTGTCTAGATATTGTAAGATACTTAATTTATTGTTTTTTTAAACGTTTAAAAGTCTATAATACGATGATAATCGTTCCCTGTGCTTGTTTGAGATGTGGATTTACAAAACGGATTTTAAAAATAAGCTCGGATTACGGCGCTATAAATGACAACGTAGTGATCCAAATGCGAAAGGAAAAATTAAAACCCGGAAATTACAAAGTTTTGAGTATATTACGAGACATCCTGAGAAAAAATTGGTCTTGCAAGTCGATTCAAGACAAAATTGTAAACAGAAGAGATCCTGGAAGTTGGACACCCTGGGTGAAGAATCTGAGGCAATGGTTGGAAAAATCACAAAAATAAGCTCACTTTTATATATTTTCTTGTGCGCGTTCTTCGATCTTTGAAGAATCTATAGGCCAGTTGTTTATATCAATTGTAGTAGGTAGTAAAACGGGTTGTTTGATCACTGTTAGCCACTGAGCAAATAGTGATCTGCAGTGCCTGGCATCCAGGATGTCCGATGTATGCATGCAGAGTGATCTTATGATGAATGTGAGCAAATCGAAAGTGATGGTATTCGAGAGAGACAAAAGAGTGACTAAGTGTGATGTACTTGTAAACAATGAATGCTTAGAACAAGTGAACGAGTTTGTGTATTTGGGAAGTATGTTTAGTAGAGACGGCAAGGCTGAGAATGATATCGAAAGGAGAGTGACTGCGGGAAACAAAGTTAACGGTGCTCTAAATGCAATTATGGCCAATAAGAATCTGTTAAAGGAAGCAAGACTAGCGGTACATAATGGCGTTCTAGTGCCAACGTTAATGTATGGAAGTAAAGCCTGGAATTGGCAAAGAAGGAATGAAATCAGACTGAATGCGGTGGAAATGCGGTCACAATGACGCTTGTGTGGAAAATCTTTAGTCGATAGAGTGAGAATGAACAAATTAGACGTGAATGCAATGCTGGCTGTAGTGTGGTAGACAGAATAAAGAAAGGAGTGCTGAGATGGTTTGGTCACGTGGAACGTATGAAAGAGGAAAGGATGGTTAAGAAAATATATGAGGCGAGTGTTGAAGGCAACAGCAATAGAGGGCGTCCGCGAAAGACCTGGCACCATCAGATACAACAAGTGTTTGAGGAAGTCCCCGTTAAAAGCGGCAACAACCGTTGAACTTGTATGAGAAGACGTATGAATGTGGCCGAAACAAAAGTGGTGTGCCGGGATAGAAGAGGGTGGCATTTAATCATCTCTACCTACCCCTGCGGAGAAACGGCGTGATGGTTAGTTAGTTAGTTAGATTTGAATACGAGTACGACGGCAATGAATTTGTGTTTGTTGTCGCCATAGAATCGGACTGTGAAATAGAAAAATAGGTGTTACTAAAACCCACTGACAAGTTAACAGTTTTGATTCATTAGCATTCCTTCACAGTAACGCCTCCTACGCCATCGCATTAGCTAGGCCGGTAATCCGTTCGTTCAACAGGGATGTACTTAGATCTATGCAATGTGTAAACCTTTGGTTGGCAGAAACACATTTATTTGTACGCACTTACTCTAGCAACTTCAAAGTGGTCCCCTTGTAATACGCACTTCTCCCAACGGTCCCGCCATTGTTAGAAACACTTTGGTGCGCATTTTTTGGAATGGTGTTCTTCCTAAGAATGATCCTTTCTTTGCAATTTTCTTTGTTATGTATTCAGCATGTTTTTTATATGATAATTTAGAATCTATAATTATCTCCAAATATGTTATTGTATCCACTATTTCTATTTCTTCTTCATCAATCTCTATCGTCATCTCATCATTATTCCTTTTATTTCCTATTAAAATACCTTTTTTTTTTGCATTTAATTTTAATTTATTCATTTTAAGCCAATTCGATATATTAATTAATTCTTCATTTAACATTCTTACTAATTCTTCCAATTTTCTCCAGATATGTATATTAAAGTATCGTCGGCAAACAGCCTGACTTTACATTTTTTTAATATCTTGCACATATCATTTATATATATAATAAACAGTACAGGGCCTAATACAGATCCTTGTGGCACTCCTAGATTGTTTTCTATATATGTTTGCTATTTCTGTAGCTTGACAGTTATTACATAACATTGTGACACCGTTTTTTTGGCGTCGTATGTTTGACAGGTTTGAAATTAATGAATTCAATCAATTAGAAAGCTCATTATTCGTAATTGTGAATAACCTAACCTTTGTTTACGTTTTAGAGCTTTCTGATTGATTGAATTCATTAATTTCAAACATGTCAAACTTAAAATATCAAAATTGGCGGCAATACAATGTTATACATACCTGTCAAGATTGGGATAAAGATCTGACGTCTCAATATTGCTATTTTCAGAATTGGGCAGGTTGTATCCCTTATATTGCAGTATACAGTACAGCCCTGCAAAAATATTGGAGTGTACAGTACACCCCTGTAAAAATGCTGGGCCGATTAACATAATTTTATTAAAAATGGATTTGGAAGTTATGCGTGGCGCGAATTCTATCACGAATGTCTACCATATTAATGGCATTTCCTGCAGCGCCATGTTGGAGGCAGTTCTTCAGCCAAATTCGACAAACGTCTACAAACATTGTAAATGGGTGAGGTCTTTCATTGTCTCTGTCACTCGTTTTACATCGAGGGACTGCTTTGAATTGTAATTCATTGGACTGTGTTTTGATATATATATATATATAGTTCAATCCGGCCGTTTAATTTCATTTTTTGGCCGTGATTTGAACGAAATTACGGACGTTACACGAAGTTATGGACAAACAGGCAGACAGACGTATGGACGGGCAGATGGACACACAGCGAAATGTTTGATATACCTATACTAGGAACAACGCGTCAATAATGGCGGGAAGTGCGTTGCTTTTTTAGACTAAATTTAATTTTAAAAGTAGGTGTAAATATATGATTTAAAGATTCGAATTGTCACTGTGCATATCAACATCTCGATAAATCAAACATTGTCTTCTTACTCCCTTTCTTTTAACTCCTAGCGTCTGCTTGTCTTTAAATCGATTTTCAACCCTTTTCCCGTGATCCAATCTAGCTGAAACTTTGCAGGCAGACTCGTGGCGATGATAAAAATGATCTAACAAATTTTCGTTTAATAAAATTAATAATTATAATATAATTTTGTTTTTTTCGAAATTTTTTATTACTCGTTTTCGTAGCGTCGCCCGATTCGAGCCCAACGCGTAGGTTAAGCGCCAAATCTGTTTCCACTAGTAAATGAGAAAGGGATTATAATAAAAACTTGGTTTTTATGGGTTAGTTTTTTCTCATTAATTTAACCGTCGTTATACGAAATCGGTATAACGACAGTTCTGATTTGCGATCGTAGAACAATGCAGCATGTTTTTGCTTAAAATAATTCAAGACGCCATGGCAAGTTGTTAACTAACATTTTTGTGAAAAATGAGTTAACAAGCCGTCTAAACTAAATATTGTACGCTCTTTCTATTGGAAATAAGTTCAGAACTTAAAAATAATTAGAACATGTTCAAATCATAGGGATGAACATGTAAACTACACTTTTTCATAAAAATCAAATCAGTTACTAACGGCAAGAACATGTTATCTTCAATAATAACATGTTCATGCCATCATTATGAAATTAATTAATTTAATTGGAATATTTATGGTTAATATAAAATTTTACTCTGACAATACTGTCATATATTTGTTTTTATTTGAAGACTATTATAATATGTACATATATATTATTTTTCAATATTTTTAAATGGTACATACTATGTTTTATATTATTTTTTAACATTTTTATTTATTTTATTATTTATTATGTATTTTGTAATTTTGGATATTTTGTATTTTGTAATTTTGGATAATGGATGGTAAAAATAGACAGATTTTGAAGAGTTGTTTAATGTTCGTGTTTTACCAATTTTAAAACGGTATTATTCTATTAAAATGAGTTAACATAGGCGAAAAATGGTTGTTAACTACATTTTTTTACTTTGTAAATTAAAAAAAACTAACTAAACAACTAACTAAAAACTAACTAAAAACTAAAACTAAACTAAACTAAAAAACATTATTTTTTTTTACTTTGTAAATACTTTTTTGATATTTTAGTGACATAAATCAATAAAAATTAATCGTGAATTAGCAATAAAACATATTTTTCAAAGGCGAAATGCAAATGTTTAATTATCTCAAAATGACTTGAATGTTAGTTAACAACTTCTTGCCATGGGGTCTTCAATTATAGTATAATTTTAGATTTTTCGAAATTTTAATGGTTTATATATTGTTTAATTTTCGAGACCGACGCCGTGCCCCCCTATACCAATTATTACCTTTTCAATATTCTATAAGTTTTTAGGATAATAATATACATGGAATAGATTTTCCACATGAACTTAAAGCAAGAGGAATATGTTGACAGAATATCAAATTTTAAACAATACAAATGAGAAAGGGAGTATATTAAAAACTTGGTTTTTATGGGTTAGTTTTCTTTGATCTGTCGCGTACCTACTGAGAAGATTGCATTTCGTATAACGACGGTTAAATTAATGAGAAAAAACTAACCCATAAAAACCAAGTTTTTATTATAATCCCTTTCTCATTTACTAGTGGAAACAGATTTGGCGCTTAACCTACGCGTTGGGCTCGAATCGGGCGACGCTACGAAAACGAGTAATAAAAAATATGGAAAAATCCAAAATTATATTATAGTTATTATTTTTTTTTAAACGAAATTTTTTTAGATCATTTTTATCGTCGCCACGAGTCTGTCTGTAAAGTTTCAGCTGGATTGGATCACGGGAAAAGGGTTAAAAATTGATCGAAGTTTTTTCGAAAGACAAGCAAGCAAGCAGATGCTACGAGTTAAAAGAAAGGGAGTAAAAATACAATTTTTCTATACCATTAGATGGTTTATTTTTTTCACTTTTACGATACAAAAACGTCAATATGGATTTTTTTGCACATCCGTCATTGTTCTACGATCATGACGATTTTTCAATCTTTCTTTTTATTTTTCAATTTTCTTTATTTTTATTTTTCAAAGTAATAATACAAGAAAGCGGGTAAAACGGGACACCTACAGACCTCTCAATCGTGAGTATATATATATCCTTGACTAGAAATACTCGCACTTATTCTAGGCTTTGATAATTTTGCATCGGGTGACAAATTTCCGTTAGCAATCCCTGCGTTCAACGCGCCATTCACTTCATTTCCTGTTGTTACCCTCGATCGGACAGCGTCGTGTTCTGCAGCAGGTACCTTGGACATGTGACCCCGATAATCTCGGAAGGCTGGTCGCAGGCAACACGGAAGGTGGTCTCTGAGGATAGCGATGTCCTTGACAATTTTCCTCCGCCTTTCTTTGCTGCCCGCTGTTCATGTAGCCAGGTTCTTCGATCTGGTCAGTCCGTCGAGTTGATGATCAGCCAATAGGAGGAATACCTCTCTGGCTTAAGGCTGGACATTCACAAATGCAAATGAATATTTCGACGTTTTTTAACGAAAATGTGGGTTTCTATTATTCATGATGTATATATACTCTAGACTGCAATTTTTTTAGGGCAATAACATAGATAGAATCTTTGTTGACGATATTTTTTTTCGCGACATATCAAATATAGATATTTTTTTCCGAGAATCAAATTAGTATGTTTTTCGATATTTTTTATTTTTCTTTTTCGGTGGTGATCTTTTTTTGGTCGCCAAATACTTTTTTCTCTTACTTTTACATTGTTGAAAAAATAATATTGAATTCGATACTTTTTTATAATATCGATTCGATGCATACCTATCGATATATATTTTTTTCATTTACCCATCCGTACAAAGCATAGATAAGAGAGACAGAATGAATACTAATGAATATGAAAAAAAAATATAGTTATGTATATGCAGGTTAATTAAGGTCGGTACGATTAAATTAGGTAGGTTAGGATTATTAATACAATTCGAAGATTTTCTGGTATACCTACGGATGATGATTTTTTGGATTTTTTCTATTATGAACAAGTGATTCTTATATGCCTTTGCAAAATCTAAGAGTTTATTATTTCACAACGTTTTTCTCTTGTCTTTGTTTGTACCTTATCCTTGGATAAAGTGATTTAAATGTCAAAACGTATAGTGAAAATTCCGAAACTTTAAAGTGTGCTTATTTAATACTTCCGGTTGAAGGGCACTCAACTGGACCACTAATACACTTACACTTGAAAAAATCGGGTTTCGTTCATATTCTTCACTTATTCCCATGCAATTCAAAGAATACCGCTCAATAATTCAAAGTACCTACTTGATTAAGTATAATATTACAAGTGATCACTATCCTCAGGAAAGATTAGGAAGTAGAAGATCTGCCTTTGGAGATTCTCTTCTTCTTAAGGGGGGGGGTAAGGTTTTTAATTTTTTTTTTGCATTTTATTTTAAATTTTTTAAATGAATGTCTAACATCGCAAGAATATTGTGTAAAAATTTCAAGTCAATCGGAGCAAAATTGACGAAATTATGAACATTTGAGCGATACTCAGACTGATTTTCTATACCTGCTCGGGCAGCTAAGAGACGCGCTCACCTGAGGACTACCGGACGTACTATTGTATTGGAAGAGTTTTGCGTAGACAAGGACAAAAAGATGCTGATAATGAAAGCTCTTTGCTGTGTGAAAATGGCTTCGACGATTATGTGTAAGTATAAAATAAGTGTTGAGTTTTATTTTGAATTTTACAGTGTGCAAAACTTCAAAGCGTTTTCCCCACATCTCACGTTTTCAAATTCGGTGTCCATCATAACTTCAAAACTACTGCACCGATCCTTTTGAAATTTTGAATACTATTTCTGTACATAATTTACTAGGTAACGCTGGAGACTTTTTTTCAAATATATTATTAATTTTTATTTTTTAATAACAAATTAGTCGATATTTTTCGCAAAAAATCGCGATTTTCCCTTCAAAGTGTTCCAAAAAATTTAAAATTTGAAATTTCAAAAAACCCTCCCAGCGTCACCTGGGAAAACCTATTATCTAACGAATGAACTTTGATTTTTTGATTTCAGATGATGTAGCACCAAGTTATGATGGACACCGCAATTCTACTTTTTTCCGAGACACGTTCGAATAATTGCTGCCATTGCCGTATTTTTTAATATTTCTTCTTGAAAATTTTACACAATATTTTTCAAATGTCATAATTTAATGTGTCATTGATTTTAATAAAGAGATTTTAACTATGTCGTCACAAAAAATTCACAAAAACATGCCTTTTTTTGTACGAATTAACCTTACCCCCCCTTATGTATATGTAGGTTAATTAAGGTCGTTACGATTAAATTAGGTAGGTTAGGATTATTAATACAACTCCAAGATTCTCTGGTATACGGATGATGATTTTTTGGAATTTTTCTATTATGAACAAGTGATTCTTATAGGCGTTTGCAAAATCTAAAAGTTTATTATTTCACAACGTTTTTCTCTTGTCATTGTTTGCACTTTATCCTTGGATAAAGTGATTTAAATGTCAAAACTTATAGTGAAAATTCCGAAACTTTTAAGTGTACTTATTTAATACTTCCGTTTGAAGGGCACCCAACTAGACCACTAATACACTTACACTTGAAAAAATCGGGTTACGTTCATATTCTTCACTTATTCCCATGCAATTCAAAAAATAACGCATTAGATCAGTGTACCTATTCGATTAACTACAATATTACAAGTGATCCCTATCCTCAGGAAAGATTAGGAAGTAGAAGATCTGCCTTCGAAGATTCTCTTCTTCTTAACTGGTCGCACGGGAATCGAACGTTCATGACAGCAAGCACTGCAAAGCTTCAATCTCGTTGTGGTCCAGTCTACTAGGCCCTCGCCTTCCTGTAAGAAGAGATCTGTTTTTATTAGACGGTTGAGTGTCCCGGATTTATATAGGCTTCTGATGTTCCACGTGGGGAGTCCCGTAACATGTAAAAAGCCCTCACAAACAGCTCAACAAGAGGTGGACGATGATGGACCCTATGGTTATGAACTTCAGAATCTTTTGAGGTCCCTAAAGATATCCACAAATCTATACAGGGTTATTTGGAAAACATTAATAACCTGGCGGGACTATATTCCTGCTATGATTATGAGTCGAAAATGTTCAAGCTATCACGACCTAATATCAATAGTTATGGAGATATGCGACATCAAAGTTTGCATTTTTTTTCAATATTTCTGACTTATTCTTTGTAAAACGTTGGAGTATCATTACAGTAACTCATATCTTTTACGAAAAATTCATTCGTTTCAATACAAGTTAAATAAAATAATAAAAACCCTGAAAAAATTCCAATTGGAAAACATTCCAATTGGAATTAGAAGGTTTTTATTTGACTTGTATTAAAGGCAATGAATATTTCATATTCGATATAAGTTACTGTAATGATAGTCCAACGTTTTAAAAAAAATAAGTCAGAAATATTGAAAAAAAAATGCAAACTTTGATGTCGCATATCTCCTTAACTATTGATATTAGGTCGTAATAGCTTGAACATTTTCGACTCATAATCAAGGCAGGAATATATTCCTGCGAGGTTATTAATGTTTTCCAAATAACCCTGTATATCTTTGCGTTAGCTATTTTTCATTGCATTAGGTTGATACTTATAATTATTTATATCAGGTTAATTATGTTGTAGCATAAACAAAATAAGCTCATAACATATTGACGGGAATAAAGGCAAAGACAGTAAGTAATATCCAAAATACTTTTTAATTGCAGTGATCGCAAAATATTTTGCAGTCACTGAAGATAAATAAGTTATGATGTATTATTAATATTAATAATATTTAATGCATTAACTTTGTGGTTAAACATAATAACAGAATGTTAGTAAACTTAGTAACGTCTCTTCGTAGTATTGTAAAACTATCACCACTATTGTTCACATGCGTGTTAGTCTTGTCAGAGTAGTTCAATTTCTCTGACAAGCCTAACACGCATGTGAACAATAGTGGTGATAGTTTTACAATACTATAGTTGGGGTATTTAGTGTTGTGAATGTAGTAGTGTAGTGTCGGTCCTGACGAAGAGACGGGTACGTCTCGAAACCGGTAGACCGTAAATCTGGTAGTGGTTTTTACTAAGTTTACTAACATCCTGTTAAGTTATAATGTACTGTATTCAAGATTCTATAGGAAGTATAGCTCTATAGATTTCAAAGAAATTTCCTTGAGTAGTGACAGGTTTTCTGTATTTATCTCAGAAACATCTCAGTGGAATATTGCAGCCCTTCCTTTTATACCCCTCAAATTAGGAATGCACAATTATCATTCGTCAACGTCAATAACCGCTTCCAAATTAGGTATTCAATGAAAGATGTGAGTTGAAGATCTCAGCCAGCATCTCACTGGTGCAACTTTAATCCTCTTCCGCAGCGCAGGCAAGAAGGGCCTGGTCATCATGATCCGGAGATAGACCTCTTCCTGACGTGTCGTCCAAGCTGGGATCAACAGCTTTGAAACGAACAATCTGCTCTCGGCTTAACCTTTCGCTAATTGCTTTATTCTACTCTTCTTCGCACAAAATCAGAAGAATTCATTACTTTGAGTGGAGTCCCGCAGGGCTCACACCTCGGACCAATCCTGTTCATCCTTTTTATAAATGACATTGCTGACATTTTTGATGATGTACAATTTCTGATATTTGCCGATGACTTGAAAATATTTAGATCAGTGAAAAGTATGTCCGATTGTATGAAACGATTGTATGATTGTTGGTGTACCAACAATCAACTTCATCTAAATATCTCCAAGTGCCAATCTATTACTTTTACAAAAAAAAAGATTCATATTAAATTCACCTACAAAATTAATGGTGTAAACCTTGTATCAGGTGAGGAGATAAGTGATCTGGGAGTAATTTTTGATGCTAAATTATCATTCATTCCCCACATTGATTTGATAACTAATAAAGGTCTCAAAATGTTGGGATTTGTTTTAAGAACTGCACAAAACTTACAGACCTACGCACTTATAAAGTCCTCTACATTTCTCTTGTCAGACCTCAGGTTGAATATAACTCGATCATTTGGTCTCCTCACTATGTTAATCATTCAACGGCAATTGAACGAGTCCAAAAAAAATATTTAAGATTTATTAATTGCAAATAAAATATACGCTTGGAAGATATCAAATACGAATATCTCCTTAGTTATTTACAACTTTTACACTTGTTTGTGAGACGTACTGTAACAGACCTAATTTTTCTTTATAGGATCGTAAATAGTTTGATTGATTGCCCCCAGATTATTAGTCTGATCGACTTATATGCTCCATCGAGGTCATCAAGACACAGTGCATTGTTCTATTATAGTGGAAGTGTCAGAACTAATGCATTAGCAAACTCTGTAATTCCCAGATTACACTCATTAGGGAATGAGCATGCAGAGGCGGCTGACATTGTTGCTGATAGTATAACTGTTTATAGGACAAAGCTGATGCAATTGTTTACATCCCAACAAAATTGAAATGGACAATAAATCTTTCTATTTTACCTTTAACTATTATTATTTCTACCTTTAACTTTATTATTATTTTATCTTATGTTTTTATGTTTTTCTGTATTATTATTATTATTATTATTAACTCTTAACTATTATTATTGTAAATTTTAACTGTATTTTAATTTTAACTGTTTTATGTTATTTAAAAAAAAATATTCTGTATATTGTAAAAGCCCATAAGGGCGTTAAATAAATAAATAAATAAATAAATAAAAAAATAAAAAAATAAAATAATAAAATAAATGCGATGATTCAACTTGCTTCCATGCCGTCGTTTACGCGTTTTCGAGACGAATCTCTGAGAGAAATCTCATACGAGTACACCGGCCACAACGATAATAATGAAATGCCAAAACGGACCATCTGGAAAATCATGTTTCGAGTATGCAATAAGTCACTAAAGAAAATAGCAACCTTAAATACACGTGAATTGAGAAAGTCATTGCTGATAATCTTCTTCAAAACAATTTTAATATCGCTTGGAATGTTTTAATTTGAAAACGATCGACTTATTTGTAGTACTACTCTCTTCGTTCCGCGTTCCAAGAAAGTGTGAGTGATGATAATATCAATTTTTTCTCTCTTAAACGGTAACTTACAGTTAAATTGAAACGAGTTTTAAAAATCGAATATAATCTGGTATTTAAATGAAGGTGAATTATTAATGGTAAGATAAAATCAGCGTTTTAACCTATAGCCGTTTACCTACTGTTGTATCCGGATGGACCAGTTTTTAAATATAAGTTAGAAAGATTTTTTAATCTCAGAATATTTTGTATACATAATTGATGAATATATTATTTAAAGAAAAGCGTTAAGTTTAAATCGTCTCGAGTGACTTTGTCCATTTAATAATTAATTAATCACTAATTAATAAATCGATAATTAATTTCCAGTGTTTTCATGTATCTCCCTAGCGACGACCACGTGACAGCATTGTTGTAATTTTATATTATTGCTGTTGTTATAATTTTGGATTCTTCGAATGTTTCTTTATTTTTTTATATATTTATTTTATTTTTTTTATTTACTATTAAAACTACATTTAAATCATAATACATTTGTCTATTAAAATCTACTTAGATACATTTTATTTTATTGCTTTGCCTCTCCAAAAATGAGACTTGCTCATGTGCTTGGTGAGGGGCTTACACTTTATTAGTTTATTTTGGATTTGGCTTATTTGTTCCTTAGCTATATGTCTTGTTTTGCATTGTCAAATTGTATCGATCTAAAATGTTGGTTTATTTTTTTCTTTAATTGTTGTAAGTCATCGATTTTCTTAATATCTGTAGGTAGGTTATTGAAGTTTTTTTTGCCCAAGTATATGTAGTTTTGTTGACACAGTTTGGTATTTTGGGATTTTAAAATTATTTTTGAATCTTAATGATGTGTTTTTTTCAAATTTAGCAGTTATGTTTTCTTTAATTAGTAATTAATATATATAATATACAGTGGTACCACGACATACGAGTTTAATTCGTTCCCGTAACGTTGTTCGTATGTCAATTTGCTCGTATCTCAAAGCATATTTCCCCATTGAAATTAATTGAGATGCCATTAATCCGTTCCAACCTCCAAAATGCTATCCCAGTTGTTTTTGTTACGTTTTTTTAATAATAAAATGTATTTATTGATTATTAAAAATGTACTTATTGAATATTAATGACAAATATTGTATAAAAACATAATAAAAGAGAATGTAAAGAAATATACTGGTGTTACTTTCGCTTAATTTTCGTCACTGTTTTTCTCTTCACTGGTATTTGTCTTTTTCGCCACACTTTCACCTGCAGGTCGTTAAAAAAAAACCTATCCAAGGAGGTTTGTTTCTTCCCCCTTTAAAAATGATGCGGAATGCGTTAGGTTAGTGTCATTAAATAGCTCCGATGCACGACTAGTTGCAGCCTTTTCGGGCTGTTTCTTTTACAGTTTCTTTTACACAAACTGTAGGTAACATGGTAACAAGTGCGCCCCGCACACTCGTAACTCAAAAACTCGTAAGTTAGGGCACTCGTATGTCGAGGTACCTACACTACTTACCATTGTATTTGTAATGTTTGTATACAATTTGGACAGATGGCGATCATTTCCTGAAGCTTGTACATCGCTGTATGTTTGTTTTTATTTCGCCTTAATTTTTCCTTAAATAAATGATACAAAATTATACAAAAAAGCTTTAATATGCATTATTACGAGGTCTTCAAAAAACTGTGAGCTTGATTTATAATTTTCGTTTAATCTGCATCGAAAAACCGGCTTCCGCGAAGGCTTTTACGCTGTAACGCTTCCAGTCACGGCATTGGTGGAAAGGGAAAACGGAGAAAACTGGTTTGTATCGCGGGATACGTCATTCATTAGCACTTATTAGTTCCGGAGGCTGCCGGCAGATCTCTCCCAACTGACAGCTGTCAGAATGACATTGTTTTTTAGTAACGTTCTCAAAACAATCATGTCCTAACTTTTATTATTTAAAAGTGTACACTTCGTGATGGATATTCTATAAACTTTTTAAAAATATTTATAGCGTTAACTAATTATGACTTGATATAATTATTAATTTAAAAAACTAATAATATTTGCATAAACCACATTAACTGTTAATGTATATTATGGATGTCTCACAGAGACAAAACTGTATTTCATTTTTATTATGGGAACGTAGGTATAGAAGTCATTTATGGTGTACATCGGACTTACGACCGATCGTATGATAGGCTTAAGTGATCACTTTACACATATGTAACGTTCGCCATTTCCACCGTGATGTCTCTGTGACAAGAAATCCAGTACTACCGTTCTGAAAGATTTGAACAAACTCAAAAATATTCCACATTAATTGTTTTTAATGTCAACCACTGTATCTTCGTCAGGACGAGCAATAACTGTTCCATATTTGTGGCGGCGGTGTGGGGTGGAGTTTGACAGCGAGACATCAAAATCGGGAATATATTAAATAACATTTGTTTTTAATTATATTCGGTTTTAACATTTGGTTTTAAATTATATTCGACTAATTTTGAGGCTCTTTTTGATGTTCTAAAATATATCACCTCTATTGTTAAATTTATAATATAACTAAATAAAATTTCATTGTCTTTTTCTTTTTAATTGTGTGGCCTGTCTCTAAAAGATGACTTATGAATTCTGGAAAAGTGTTACACCGTATAATACTTTTTTTAGAATTTTCAAACCACCTTTTAGAGAATACACCTAAAGCATTTTAGGTGTTCTTTTATTCTAATATTACAGCTATGTACTGTTTTAACAATTTTAATTTTTTAAGACTTAATTAGAATGAATAATCTTATGTAATTATTTGATTTGTTTCCACTTGTTCCTTTTCTGCAAGCAACAATGTTTTTGCCACGTTTCTATATAAAATGTTAGGGAGTATGAAATTAGTATATACAAAACTTCAAATCTTAGGTGAAGCCAGATATTAACATAAGTATTTTAATTTGTTCATTTAAAAAATATAATATTTCAACTCTGTGATTAATTTTGTGAAGTTTTATCACTTACTTTTTACTTAACTTATAATTGAATACAACTTTTTTTCACTTCACACTGTAAGATTTTAATTATCTTCAACAACTATAACTTAACACTAGAAGACATTTTATCGACTACATGGGTGGAGGGCATGGGAGCGGGGTGGGGTAAGGTGAAAAGTTAATGTGTAAGAGGGAGTGCTTGCATGTTCTGACTTATCTCTACTAATATATAAAGAGGTAAAGTTTGTAAGTTTGGATGTAGGGGGTAATCTACGAAACTACACATCCGATTTCAAAAATTTTTTTCTCCAATACTTAGAATGGACTTTCAGGGTGGATATAGGCTATATATTATCCTGTTAAAATAAAAGGGCTTTTCATGGTGACCTATTTTACAACTAGTGTCGTCGAAAAAATTGTCAAGCGTTTTTACGAACGCTGCCTTAACGGTAAGAGATATTTAAATACTTTCTATAGAGAAGTTGTAGAACTTAAAATGTCCGTAACGTTTGACCATCGTTAAAGTGACTTATATCGAAAATTAAAAATCCATTCGACTTGATACAAGTCAAATAAACTGACTAAACAACGCGAAAATTTCAGGTAAAAATTTCTGCAAGATTTTAATCATTTTATTATTAACTAGCTGTTACTACCTGGCGTTGCACGGGTTAAGGATTAAGTTATAAATACGTTTGTGGAGGGAAAACAAAGGTTCCATTGTTTTGCAAAGCCTCCAATAAAAACAATGTTTCCATTTAATCAATGCTGGGATGGATGGGATGTCCAGGAAGGAAATGTGGCCTAAGTTACCCGCTGGGTCCTAAAGAATAAGTTGGCAAAATTTTGGTAAGATCAGACAAACGGTGTAGATTTATACAGAAAATATATTAGAGGACGAAGTGAGGTAAAGGGAGAGGAGAGAAATGTGGCCAATGTTACCCGAAAGGTTCTAAAGAATAAGTATGCAAAATATGGGTCAGATCAGACAAGCGGTGTAGATTTGTATAGAGAACAGACAGACATTGAGTTTTATAGGTACAGATAGCGTAGATTTTGTAGATGTATTAGATTTTGGGCAATCAAACATTTACATTTTTATTTATATAAAAAAATTCCAAAAATCCAAAATTATACCATAATCAGGTTTAGTGTCTACCAGATGCGTCGAAATATTTTCATACAACGGAGTAAGTTGCATGAAAAGACCATTAAAAATTTCTAAAAATCCAAAATTATACTATAATTATTAAATTTTTTTAGCGAAAATTTGATAGATCTTCTTGATCGTCGCCACAAGTCTGCTTGCAAAGTTTCAGCTCGATTGAATAACGGGAAAAGGGTTAAAAATCGATCCAAAGTTTTTGCGTCCAAGAAACAGACAGACGCCACGAGTTAATATAAAGGGAGTAATAAATAGAAAGTAAATAAAAACAAAGTACACAAAAACATCTTCGTATTCAAAGCAATCGGTGAAGAACTTTCAGAGGTTATCACATTTTTATTTATATATACAGGGTTATTTGTAAAACATTAATAACCTCGCAGGACTATATTCCTGCCTTGATTATGAGTCGAAAATGTTTAAGCTATTATGACCTATTATCAAGGAGATATGCGACATCAAAGTTTGCATTTTTTTTAAAAATATTTCTGACTTATTTTTTGTAAAACGTCGGACTATCATTACAGTAACTTATATCGAAAATGAAAAATTCATTCCCTTTAATACAAGTCAAATAAAAAAATAAAAACCTCCGAATTCCAAATGGAAAACATTCCAATTCGATTTTTTTTAGGGTTTTTATTATTTTATTTAACTTGTATTAAAACGAATGAATTTTTCGTAATCGACATGAGTTACTGTAATGATAATCCAACGTTTTACAAAAAATAAGTTAGAAATAATGATAAAAAAATGCAAACTTTGATGTCGCATATCTCCTTGACTATTGATATTAGGTCATAATAGCTTGAACATTTTCGACTCATAATCAAGGCAGGAATATAGTCCTGCGAGGTTATTAATGATTTACAAATAACCCTGTATATATTCGATACTTCAATGAAGACCTTATCCTGTCTAGACCGTACCTACTGCGCTACCTTTCACGCACGTCGTGTGGCAACCATCGCGGCTCACAGCGACGGCAGTCACCGTGTCCACCCTAGGCTGCACACTGGCGCAGTACCTCGGCCCAGTCCAGCAAGGTGGCTTGAATACCAATTGGGTAATGCGGGCCGCGAGGCAGGGCCGAAATCAGGCGGCGTTTTAAATTATATGCCTAATCAATATATATATTTAAAAAGAAACCCGTGTTTCCCCACTCGCCAAGTTTTCTCCACAACCAGCCACAACCACCCACCGGTGGTTGTGGTGGTGGATATCCCTTGGCGTCACATCGAAAATATGCGAGTTTGGTAGGGTGGCTGTGCGTGGGTGGGAGTGGGTGACGAAAATGTGCTTTCTAGCACATTGTTTTGTTATGGGAAGGCCGCAAATGCTTCAGATTGTTTCAAAATAGGCGCGCCGACTAGAAGGTGAGTCTAGAAGGTTCCGGAAAAATCTGCTCTAAAAAGTTCTGGAAGGAGAAGGTTCTAGAAAATTCACGAAAGTTCTATAAAGTTCTAAACTGAGTGGCGGAATGTGTTGGTGTGTCTAGAAGGTTCGCGAAAATTCTATGACGATCCAAACAGTGTACTAAAAATCTACGCGTGCGAAGTCGCGCGGGCACAGCAAGTGTTAAAATATATTCTATTTTCCTGCAGCCTTCATATTTCCACTGCTGGATATAGGCCTCTTCCATACCCTTCCATACCCTTCCGTGGTTAAAATATATTATGAAATATCGCACAGTTATCAACGAAGAAAATAATTAGAGAACCTTATTCAGAAAGGCCCAAGAACTGTAAGCCTTCGCGAGCAAGATCCTAAAATCAAAACACTCGAAATAAATCAAAGTTTTATTAATTAACTAATATCACTAGACATGAACTTAATCGGAGCTTCGTTCTTTGATTCACACTAGGGATGGGTCGTCGACGTATTTACCGTCGACGAAACGAGACCGTCCACGTCCATCCATCGACGAGACGATCAACTAGTTGAATTCGTCAACTAGTTGACGCGTCAACTTCGTTACACGGACGTCGCGGACGTTTATCTAAACATCGGGACGATAGTCAACTGTCTACGGTTTGACGCGACGCTGCTCGACGGCACAACCGTTGGTTATTTTTATTACGTTAATTTTTAAAATTTAAAGAAGTTCGAAGGAATATAGTTTCGGGGAAAGTAAAACCGCTACTTGTGCTTATATGTAAAAAGAAATATTTTATTATTTATTTGTTTACGCACATTATAGGCTTTTACATATTGTTTTATATACTTCTTTCTATATATAAATAAAGAAAGAAGTAGGTCTAGTCTAGTCGACAGCGAGAGATGAGAGAGAAATAAACGGAGACGTTTTGTCTTGCTCTCGCTCGTTGCTTTGCATTGCGTTAAATCTCGAATCGTCCACCGACCACGGCGTCCGCTGTCCACCGTCTACGAATTCAACTAGTCCATGCGATAAACGTAAACGGTCGACGCGTCGATGCAACGTCAACGGTTGATTTCAACTAGTCCGTCCATTCAACGCCCATCCCTAATTCACACCGATTTCGTATTCGCACTAATTACAGTAGCCGGCAAACATCTTGAAATTCTACGGCGCAGTGGGGGAAAGTTTGCGCATCTACCTTTCCACCAACGAGACCCAAATTTTGTCTTCCGCGCATTTTCCCACTACGCCAAAGAATTTCAAGAAGTTTGCCGGGAACTTAATATTTCCTTAAATATTTCAATTAGTAGGTAGGTACTTTTACTCATGTCTGTCGCTTGTTTATGGTCAATTGCGCTGGTTTCTATGATATCGTCTCGCTTGTCAAAACAACAATACCAGCTGCGTGTGCGGCGCGATACCGTATTTATAAGATCCGATGTTCGGGATGTATCCAGAATCTCGTAGGTTACCCCAGACTTTAGTAGTAATTTTCAAGTTCTAAGTTCAAAGGGTCAAGTAGAACGCAAATAGCAATGTTATCGTAGCGGCCATTAAAAACCGCGCAGCGATAACCAATTTTTTTTGTAATTTTCTTCACAACATATTCAGTACTGTAGCTAGGCCGCATTTAAAAGAATGTGCGCAAAAAAATTGTGTGCTGTTACGATGCAAAAAATGAACACAAAATAAGTTTTTCTAGTAAGTACGTAACCTTTTTACAACTAAAAAAAATATATTTATTTGGAATATCATATTGACGCTTGTAATACGGGCTTGCCAGGAAAAATGGTGTTTTGATTGTGGTCGACTCATAGCAGGTAAGCAATCGGCTATCGCAGATTGCTTGCTGCTAGGCCCTGCGGGCGGCTGTCTAGGTTGACAAGTACATAACCAAAAAGAATATGGGGAAATTTACAAAAAAATTTGAAACACAAATATGTATATTAAAAATTAATTTTTAACACATTATTTTTATTAGTGAGCATTTTTATTTTACGTGTATAATATATTAAATTTTATCTGCATGTATTTAAAAACAATCCATACTTCTCGCTACTTGAATTAAAACACAAGCAATACTATCGTCATGTTTAGGACAATTATGATATAGTTTTTTTGTATTTTTCTGTTTCAAAAAATTATCCAAATAATTGATCGCTTGTTTTTTATTTGCGAAAACCCTATTTCATCCAGTCAGTCAGTTATGGTCCAGGAGTTCTTAGGCCCCTATTACCTCTTTTGACCCACACGAAATCCGGGCCTGATCACAACCTCAAACAATCGAGTTGATTGTCAGATGTCAGATGTCACTCTCTCAATTGTCTTCCGCCGGCCCTGGCAGCAGCCACCACGCTTCCTCCTCGAGTGATCTCACCACGGAGCCGAGCGTCAGGCGACGGCAGTCGTCACAGCGCCCCACCAGCGGTCCCAGTCCTCCAGCGAAGGGAAAAACTACATTTCAAAATGAAGACTACAACACACACACCTTCACCAGTTTGAAGACTACAAAGTGTACACTACATTTGTAGTAAAAACTACATGAAGTGAACTAATTGTAATACTACGAAATTGTAGTACTAATGAAGTTTATTCAATTCAATTCAATGTTTATTCAATATTACAAATGTATACAATGTTTAAAAAATTAATTAAGCTTTTTCATTATTGCTGAGATCTTGGCAGCAAGTAAACACTAAATTGATTTGACGCCCTGCCTGCTACACTAGTAATTTACTGTATTATAGCAGACAGTTCTCTTCCAGTAGTATATTGTTCAAGAATATTTATTATTTATATAACATTTGTGAATCAATCTTATTGCCAATTAAAAATTAGTAATAGTAATAATTAAATATTTACAATTTAATAATGGTGTTAATTCTATTATAGACAAAGAAAAAGATGATCTGAATAGGATATTTAATAAAATAAAACAATTAAAAAAGTATTTAAAAAGATGAATGTAATACATAAAATGTATACCATTTTATGTATGTGCTCGTACTTTCTTTGAAGTGTGTGTACTTTGCAGTGTTCGCTTTGAAATGAAGTGTACTATTTGCAGCATATACTTTCAATAACTACGAAGTGTGTGTAGTTTGTACAGTAGCCGGCAAACATCTTGAAAGTTTGCGCATGTACCATTCCACCGACGAGACCAAATTTTGTCTTCTGCGCATTACCCCACTACGCCGAAAAATTTCAAGAAGTTTGCCGGCAACTGCAGTACGCACTACATTTCGAAAGGTGCGAAGTGTACACTTCAATGTAACGTAGTACTACATTGTAGTAGTGAGTACACAGCGGTCATTGCAGTCCTCAGTCGAGCTCCAGCGGCGGGACACTGCGCGTGGCAAAACGAAAGCGGTCGGCTTGAAGTACTAAAATGTAAACCAAAACAGTGTGCAACTTGCGCGATTAAACGTGTGATTAAGCGTCGGAGTAGGTCGCGTGGTGTGGACGCGGCTGTGACATGTGAAGGCTTCGGCGGAGCTGTTTGTGGGAATCACGTCTCGATCTTGTTCTTGCATCGGTGATTGCGCAAAGGTGTTAAAATAATTGTGGAAACCTCAATTGTGGCGCCCGTTTTGGCGCGGCTTGGGGAATAATCCAAGAATATGGTCCCGTTGTTCATACAATGAAAATAAGTATTTCGCTGTATAATTTAACGTCCTGTTAATTTAATCTAACTAAAATAATCGTAATCTAAATTAAACAAACCAAACCTAACAACCTAACCTAACCAAACCTAATAACCTAACCTAACCTCATATATTGCCTAACCTCATATAAATGTCAAAATATGCAGTGCATTTTTCGAAACTTTAAAGTGTAATATCTTATTTGATACTTACTGTTTAAACGTAAATTATTATTCATTTTGTTATTAGCACATTCAATAATATAGTGAAATACTCATTTTCGTTGTATATGCAATGGGACCATTATCTTGGATTTAGCCCCAGATTTTCTCAACATTCTCTCATCACGCCGCTGGACCAGGAGCAATTGAAAGATTGGCTGAGATCAATTCATCCGAGACTCGGTGCATCTGGTCAATAGAGCCGCTGCCGACTATCGCTCAACAAGGAGCTGGTGAATCGATACAAACTAAAAAAAATTAAGATAAATTGCAGAAATCTCACAGAACTTATGTGGGAAACATGTATGGAGGTCTGTATTAGCTGGCTTAAGTGATCACTTTACGCTACGCAACGTTCACCGATTCCACCGCAAGAACATCCACAGATTACCAAAGTTGTGTATATAAGTACACATCATTTACCTGTCTTCTTTCAAAAATTTAAAGCACTCTTTTATTATATCGACCATAGCTATAGCATAGTCCCTTCAAATATTTGAAAGAAGACAGATAATGAACATACGTACATATACTTTATAATATGTGGATTTTTTTGCGATGGAATTAGTGAATGTTGCATTGTGTAAAATGATCACTTAATCAAGCTAATACAGGTCATAAGCCCTGTGGCCACCACCCTATAAAGACTTACGTACATGTTTCCCATATAAATAGATTCGTCCCTACGAGAAGACTTTTATAATTTATCTTAATTTAGGACAAAACGCAGTAATTGTGTTCTTAGAACGTACATGTACGAATATTTTTAAAAAACCAATTGTATTAACCACTTTGATTCATCGAACGTCGACCTGTTTCGATACCGCTGCTCGTTCACACCTTCGTCGCACAAAAACTGATCCATAAAATAAAATAGGCAAAAAAACCTGCCCGATCAATGAAGAATTACGTCACAGGGGTGACCAAGGGGGAATATCAACCATTTACGTAGTCCTAAAGAATAAAAGTATTAAATTAACCAAGTATCAGCATGCCTGACAAGACGTATGACAGTGGTCGAAGCAAAAATGGTATGCCAAGATCTGCTCTGCCTATCCCTGTGGAGAAACGGCGTGACCATTAGTTAAGTCAGTTTGTTCCTAAATTTGGAAGGGATGATATTTATATCGGCGGGAGGGAGTGGGGTGTCTAGAGAGAGGGAAAGCGATGCCAACGTTTTGCGCAGTACCTTATAGAGTAATCGCGAAAAATTTGGTTATGTTCTCTCAAAAGGTGTTGGATTTTTTTTAAATAATCAATTCGTGTCACATCAATATTCTTACTATTTTCAAATTAAGCTAAACGCTTGTGCTATGAAAATAGGACTAACTTGCTTGTCTGGAGTGAGATTCGAACATGCGACCTTTGGATCACGAGGCCTAACCACAAGACCAACAAGCTACTCGATTGTATAGAGAATAGACGGAAAGCCATTAGAATTTCTGACATTCCTTATTTCTCTATTTGCTAACATGTTATGCCATTTTCTTTTTTAAACGCATCCCTCTAAAAGTTTGTTAGAAAATTCTGAAAAATTATTATCACCGAGTGTCAAAGTGGTTTATACAATTTTTTAAAATTAAATATCTCCCATATAGTTACCGTTATAACAGCGAAATAGTGTTTTGTCGCATTCAGTACATTTTTAAAGTGCTAAGTGATGTCAGGGATGGTCTGTGATCAGAACTGGTGATCCTGGAACCCTGCTATGGTGAATGTGACGGCGGTCACAGGAACAGTGCTGGTGACTCGCGTGGAGCGTGCTGACAACAAGATGATGATGTAGTCGCTCGGAGCGGATGAAGAAACTTGATTTGGCCATCACAATGAAGCCAGCTGTCAGGAGGTTTCTCTGCTGCAGCGTGTTCGTGGCTTCTGGTGTTGTTGCTGTATACGTGTTGGTAATGCAATTTTTAATTTGTTTTGCATATTCAATGTCTTCACGCCAACATTTACCTGTTATGCTAATTGTGCTGTCGATTCTATTTATTCTGTAAGCGTATTTTGCATGTCATTCCTTTTTTCGTTCATATATTGACATGACTTAATAATAATATTGAAATAGTAGATGAATATGTGTACATAGGGCACAAGATAAAAATGGACAAAGAGAACCAAACAGCATAATTAATAGGAATGAGCTGGGCTGCTTTTGACCTACTCAAACATATCTTCGAGAACAAAGAGATCCAAATTAGCCTAAAAAGAAAAGCCTTTGAATCATGCATACTGCCAGTGATGCCTATGGCCCTTACAAAGAAAAGTGTAGAAAAGCACAAATGCACGCAACGATCCATGGAGAGATCCATGCTTGGAGTAAGCCTAAGAGATAGAATTAGAAATGACGAAATTAGGCGCAGAACTAGAGTAGTGGATATCGTGGATCGTGTAGCAAAGCTAAAATGAGCAGGACATGTTGCAAGGCATGATGCTACAAGATGGCCTCCCAGAGTTCTTAAATAGAGACCTTGAGAGAGTAAAAGAGGCATCGGAAGACCTCAAAACAGTGCCGACGATATAGCCGCTGTGGGGGGAAATAAATGGCTACAATTGGCAAACAACAAGGAAGGATGGAAGGGTATGGAAGAGGCCTGTAGACCTGGAGAGATGAAGGCTGAAGAAGAAGAAGATTGACGTATCATCGTCATACCTGGTGCTCTACAACCCCTGGTGGGTCTTGGCCTTCTCAAGACATATTGCATATTATATTGTCATGGGTTCGTCGCGCTGGGAAACGAAATGAAACACTTGTAGGGAGTTTTTCGTTAACTCGTTTATTAGAATCACTGAACACAAACTTTAGCTGGTACATTATTTTGTAGTTGCACTAATTCGGTCGCTTGAATATTGCACTTGCCTCTGGTACACATCACTCGCACGTAGTCCATCGCATGGATTGGCAGTTCGCTTATTTTATTTATTTATCCACTTTTTTATACACACATCTTTATTGCGACTATTACCAGATGGCCATTTCTTCAAACCAACAACACATTTTAGTATGAAGGTTTAGAAATAGATTTTGGAAAAGGTAATTTTTTATCTATAGTTCTTTCAGCTTATTACAAACATCAACTCAACCTCGCGGCCGCGACGTTATTTAAAGTTACCCGATTTCTCGAAGCTTCTGGTATAATTTCACGTAATCGATTTGTCGGTCTTCCAGATCTTTCTAAAATCTTCTAAAATTATCCGAACCGTTAGGAAACCCTCGATTATGTGCTCTTGCTTCTAGAATTTTGTGACAATATTATATTATTTTATTGAAATAACATAAAAAATGGTTTATACATAATATTAGTAATCACATGGACATATAATTGGAGTTAAAGGTAAAAAAAGGCAAGATACTGAGAGCGCTTCATTCCGCCATAATGTAAATTATATACACTTTCTTTTTTTGTTTTTCTCTCTGTTTATATTATTTTTGCAAATAACTGTTATATACCTACATATGTAAAAGCCTATTTAGGCGTAAATGAATGAATAAATATTTTTGATTTTAGTTTTTATAATTTTTATTGTAAGATTTGAATCATTCATGTCTTTTAATAAAGTTTCATAAACATTAAAAAAAAAAAAATGAAATCATAAATTGCAAACAAACTAACAGGGAAGAATTATTTGTATACTGCATCGTAAAATATTTTTAATTAGTTTTTTAAATATTGGTAATATTACACAACATATTATATAGGTTACTGGTAACACATAAGAAAAAATTTAACTGGAATTGCAAGGTTTTAATCATTTAATTTGAATAATGAATGAATATATAATATTTAGTATAAGTTATTCATGATAGTGCAACTTCTACAGAAGATAAGTCAGAAATATTGAAAAATGTGTAAACTTTGATGTCTCTTACCTCCATAACTATACAGGGTGAACCTAACAGACCTAGTCCTCAATACTTTACAGGTAGATTCCCGCCTTGATAAAGAGTCGAAAATGTTCAAGCAACAATATTTATGGAGTCAGACAGTATCAAAATTTGCATTTTTTTTCCATTTAATGTTTTCAGATTGGAATTGGAAGGTTTTTATCATTTTATTTGACTTGTGTTAAAGGGAATGAATTTTTCGTACTCGATATAAGTTACTGAAATGATAGTCGAACGTTTTACAAAAAATAAGTCAGAAATATTGAAAAAAATGCAAACTTTGATATCATATATCAATAGACGGGACGTATTTATTTATGCCCATGTCGTTACTGAATGAATTTACATTTACGACGTTTGTAATTTTACACGAGACATTTGGAAAGTTGTCATGAGTTTACATGGTCTAATTAGTGTTGATTGAGAGGAATGTGGAGTATAAGGGATCAATAAATAATTGTTATTAAGAGGCCAAGACCGGAAGCAGAAATTGCATACTATGTTTTTATTTCTCTGTATACGATGGTACAATATCACTTTTCAACACCCAACAGTTGTGCAGTAATGGCATATAAACCATTTTAAATTAAAACAGGCGCATCAATATTTTGTTATACATACATGGATTGTAATTTCGGACCTCGACGATGTCTAGGAGTTCTGTATATTCGATGTCAAAGCGATTTTTATATAATTACGTAAACCAGTCATTGCGATCTGGAGATTTGTCTAAAATAATTTTTAAAATTGGTAGAAATTAGTTTGCTTTAAACACATACACTAATTTCTTCATCCACAGAGTTTAAATTTTAAATTAAAGCCAATATTTTCGTCTCAATGTTAGAAATATTGACATTCGACAAATGTCTTAACAATTTGAACGATATGCTTAAATGTACATAAATGTTTTAGGATCTCGTTTACGAGAAACAGAATTATAAATAATGTAGCATACTCTATTAATGGTATTGGGCTCAATTCTGTTCATACTATACAAGATATTGGAATTACACTTGACACTTATCACTTTAATAATATCAAAGAAAAATCTCTAAAAATATCGTGCTTCATATATAGAATCACAAAACCATTTAAAAAACCATCATCATTAATATATGTTTATACATTTCATTGGTTTGCAGCAATTTGGAATTTGATTGTGTCATTTGGTCACCTAATTATATAACTGTACAGCAAAAATATCTTCGCATGCTTATATTTAAGTGTACTCTGGGTAGCACTTTAATATTTTATCAAGAGCGCTTAGAATACTTTCATGTAGACAAATTGGAAGTTAGTAGACTAATTGCTGACCTAATATACCTACCTATATAATATAATTCATGGTAATATTGATTCAGAATTTTATGTCGAAAATATAACTTTGAATATTCCTAGTCGCCGACATATGATACATTTTCTCCTTCAACTTTCAATAATAATATGGCCCATTTTAACTCTATATCTAGAATGTTGAGGTAATACAACAAAAGTGAAAATAATCATAACATCCTCATTGACATATTCCATGATAGTTTCCACGAATATAAGAGAACTATTACCAAACTTGTGGAATTAGCTGTTTAGTCTCTTTGTTTCATCTCACTCTGTTCAAGCACACTCTATAAATCACTTTTTTCTGTTCTTTCTTGTATATGTTTTAGCATCTTTTATCTCTATGTTTGCTGTGTTCACATTTAAGTGATGAAAAGCATTTAAATAATTGTATTATCTAGGTATATCATGTTAGGTGTTTTTCATTGTTTGTGAACCATTCAAAAAATCAATATATATAAAAAGGAACCCGTGTTTCCCTACTCGCCAAGTTTTCTCCACAACCACCCACCGATGGTTATGGTGGTGGATAGCCCTTGATGTCACATCGAAAATTTGCGAGTTTGGCGGGGGTGGCTGTACGTGGGTGGGAGGGGGTGACGAAAATGTGCTTTCTAGCAGATTGTTTTGTCGGTGAGTCTAGAAGGTTCCGGAAAAACCTGTTTTAGAAAGTTCTGGAAGGAGAAGGATCTAGAAAATTCCCGAAAGTTCTATAAGGTTCTATACCGAGTGGCGGAATGCGTCGGTGTGTCTAGAAGGTTCCTGTACATACGAATTTCTTGAAAGTTCTGGAAGGAGAATGTTCTAGAAGGTTCGCGAAAGTTCTATGACGATCCAAACAGTGTACTAAAAATCGTGCGAAGCCGCACGGGCACAGCTTGTATATAATAATTCTCTCATCAAACAAAAATCTTGTTTTTTTTTTCAGAAAACGGCCGAAGTATCGTGGACTAACTCTGTTACATACTGTATAAACAAATGTCTGTTTTTGTTCAATACAATAAAGTATATTGCTCTCAAAATTCCGTAAAAAATCAATGTAGATTTTCTCATTAGCGACATCTGTGGGGATTGAGGGGAATGAAAATGGTTTTGTACAGGCCGCATGGAAAAGGTGCTTATTACTCATATATGAAAGCTTTCCACGCAATTTGAACATATATACAACTTCCAAAAAATGAATAAGCATGGTATATTCTATCATGGGTGGAAATGGCGAATGTTACAATTGTGCAAAGTGATCACTTAAGACAACCATAAAAAGATAGGTCATAAGTCCTATTACACCCAAATGACTTCTATACCTACTTTCCCATAATTAATACAGTTTCGTCTCTGTGAGATATCTATAATATACATTAATAAACAAATGTATTGTCAATAAGTATACTCAAACATATTGACATTCAATTGTTACACACTTTAAAAAAACATGAGTCACTACGCATGCCTAGACCATAACTGTTTTCTTTAAAGAAAAGAACCACTTATGATTCATACGTTTCGGTGTTTTGAAGAAACTCCAGCCAAGAGACGCATACATTACGTCTGAACAGGCGGCCGGGCCACTCTTACTTTTGTCCGAAGCAATGAATCGAAACCCGTTTAAATGTTAATTTAATGTTCAAGGTACTTTGAGACAAATTAAAATAACAGTATCGAGAGTTGGGCCGCGTGTTTTACGTTCACAGCGGAGTTTAAATCGACGTAAGCTGCGAACAGTGTTGGGCGAAACGTGGACTTGATGGTCGAAAGTTAACAGTGTTACAGCGTGCGAATAATAAGTATAATATAATAGAGTAAGGCCTGGATACAGAGACAATACTTACTTGATTGAAAGGTTAATATACGCTTTAAAATTATAATCTGCAGTACAAAAAAAAACACTTTTAAAGCGTACACCTTAATCTTTGAATCATTTAATTATTGTCTGTTTTCGGGCCTATACAGGGTTATTTGTAAAACATTAATAACCTCGCAGGGCTATAATCCTGCCTTGATTATGAGTCGAAAATGTTCAAGCTATTATGACCTAATATCAATAGTTAAGGAGATATGTGACATCAAAATTTGCATTTTTTTGGCAATATTTATGACTTATTTTTTGTAAAACGTTGGACTATCGATACAGTAACTCGTATCAATTACGAAAAATTCATTCGTTTCATTACAAGTTAAATAAAATGATAAAAACCCTGAAATTTTTTTAATTGGAATGTTTTCCAATTGGAATTCGAAGGTTTTTATTTTTTTATTTGACTTGTATTAAAGAGAATGAATTTTTTATATTTTATTTAAGTTACTGTAATGATAGTCCAACGTTTTACAAAAAATAAGTCAGAAATATTGAAAAAAAAATGCAAACTTTGATGTCGCATATCTCCTAAACTATTGATATTAGGTCATAATAGCTTGAACATTTTCGACTCATAATGAAGGCAGGAATATAGCCCTGCGAGGTTATTAATGTATAAGAGTTAGCAACCGCTTAACTTGCGTCCTATGATATAATTAACTGCGTTATAGTATCAAATCCGAAATATTTTCTGTAGATGTACAATATGGTAGGTAAGAAGGTTTGAATATTAAGACATTTGAGTGTGGGGATTTTGACAGATAACAGGTAGTAAAGGTATAAAAAAATGTGTATGTAAAACATTAAAATATAAGCTATTGCTTGCCCAACGTAACTTGGCGTGCGGCGAATTTTGAACTAAAATCCGCCCCGCCCGCACCCGGCAGTAACCCCTCGCCCTGTCATTCAGTTCATTCTCGTCTTTGAGCGCGAGCTGTGCCATCTTGATTACCAATATACACTGAATTATTATGTCCAAAACATCCTAAACAGTCCGGGATGGGGCAAGAACAATTGCCAATGAAATATTAAAGTTTTGCGAAGCTAAAAAAGCGAATAATGGACCGATATTCCGTTTGACGGTTTGACAGACAGAACGGCCGCCATTACTGCATGGTTTCTTTAGTGCTGCCCGACCAAATTTCTGTATTTAATACGAAACCGGTCACCGGACATTCTGTACATTATGTATTGTGTAATAAATTTACACCTTGACAACTTCTGTTACGCGATAGGAACGCCCTCCCTCGCACGCCTAGGTATAGTGGTACGTCTATATCGGGTAGTATTTTTAAATGGTGACCCGGATAAAACACGTAAAATTATGTGTTACCTAACGAAAATTATATTATTTTTCATAGAGCTTCGTAGCGTATGAAATGGCGGATGAAATGACCCTCGAAAAGCGTCTAGCAATCATTTAATTTGAATGTATAGTGCTGTCCCGTTAAACATATTAAAAAAAAAGATTGTTATTTTTACGTTTTACCTACTCATTTTTTTGTACCTATATTACCTGTTATCTGCCAAAATCCCCCGAACCCAAATGTCATAACATCTACAGAAAATATTTCATACTTTAACGTAAATTTGGGGTTCGCTTCCTCTTACTCTAAAGATAAATTATTGTAGATATCCAACACACGATTTTGATATAAAAAATATTTAGTATTATAGCAATTGTGGGGGGACAACTGAAACACTGTAAATTAATTAAAATGTCATTAATTTAATTAATTTACTGGTTACGAATTTAATCGAAGCACCGTTTAAATTCACACTAAACTTCGTAATTCGTACTAGTTGTCGCTCCTGAATAACTTGTCTCTGATACACCGGGGCACGTTGCTTGGATCGCTCAGGTTCGCACTGGGAAGCTTCTCGCTTGCCGGTAGGTACTCTCGTATTTTATCTTTGATAGATTATTCTTGATTCGCTGTCGTTGCTAAACGTCAACATACTCTCCCTCGCGCGTGCTTGTCCTCTCTTTTATACGTAAATGTTGATTTCGCGAATGTTCGCATTTCTCCGCATTTCTAGTGACCCACGGTTTCTTCGAAATTGCCGATTGTTTGAGAGTCTTCAAACACAATGAACTAGAGTAAAAACAATGGTAACTACGCATAAGCGTAGTTAGTAGTTACGTACGATCACCCGGTTTATGTTTTTTTTTGCTTTACCTAAGCAGAGTTTCTATACAGCAATTACCACAATTTTTACTCCCTTTCTTTTAACTCGTAGCGTCTGTGGTTTGCTGTCTGCCGGAAAAACTTTGGATCGATTTTTAACCCTTTTCCCGTGATCCAATCGAGCTGAAACTTTACAGGCAGACTCGTGGCGACCATAAAAATGATCTGGCAAATTTTTGTTCAAATTTTAAAAATTATTTTAGTATAATTTCGGATTTTTCGAATTTTATTACTCTCTTAGTAGCGTCGCCCGACTCGAGCCCGACGCGTGAAGTAAGCGCGAAATCTGTTTCAACTAGTAAATGAGAAAGGGAGTATAATAAAAAATTGGTTTTTATGGGTTAGTTTTTTATAAATATCGATATCGTATCGGCAAAAGTGCGTATCGATGCATCCCTAATTTTTATGTCAGGTGCCTTTGAAGATTCAAATAATAGGGTGCGCAACGCTAAGGCCCGAATTCAGTCAGATTGAAAGGTTAAATAAGGTACGCCTTAAAAGCGTAATTTCCAGTACAAAATAACACTTTTAAGGCGTACCTTCTTAACGAAAAACTGTATACCGTATAACACAACAATTAAACATCGAAAGCATTACAAAAATCCAAACACTTAAAATCATTCACAGACTAGCAATTGGCGAAATACAAGACGAAGACATAAAATTAGACAAAATACACGAAAAACACCAACACAACACTAGAATGGCTCAAAACTATCACATAACACACGCCAAAACAAAAACAGGACAATCCCGACTAATTTGCAACGGACTAAAACTGTACAATGACTTGCCACAGCAGACCAAACAACTGACCACTAACAAATACAAAAGAGATGTGACAAAAATATTAAAACTCGGCCAAATATAAAAAAATTCCTTTGTATCTAAATTATATTATTATATTTTCTTATATTTGAATCATGCAAATGTTACCCATAAACCTTTTAGGTTTCCACTACTTTTTAAATAAAAATAAAAAAATAATAAAAAAACCTTTCAATCATCTGAGTATTGACTCTGAATTGGGGCCTAAGGCTGCGAAGGTCATTGCAGACATGTACACTGATTCATGGAGTTAATCTCCCTTTAAAAAGTACTGACTATTCGAGCATGGCAAGAAAAACAGTCGGTTTCTTGAAAGGCTCGAGTATAGCCTTGCGATCGGTAGACTTGTATGTGTTATTTACCTAAAAGAAAAAAATGTAACATTTTCCGAGCCCATTATTTTAGTCGGTATTTTACGAGGTTACTTAACAATCAACAATTGCGATATGACCAAAGTAAACACGTGATCGGTGGGAGCTGTTCATAATAGTAATTGTGTGAGGTAACAATGCAGACAGTATTAAAAATCGTACGATTATCATTTCACATTGTTAAGTGTTTGAGGTGTCGCATCTAAATAATGTACATATTTATTATTCCAGTGGAAATAATAAAATGGTTAGTAATTTACAATTTAAGTAAGATTTACGAGTAATATACTCGTAAATCTGTACATCTATATTATAATTACCCTAAAGGGAATACTATAATTACCCTACCTTATTTAGTGGCACGTGAGCATGCGCAGTATCGACCTTCTTTAGGCCTTGCTTATTAGTGGCATGTGTGTACGCACATTGCTAGTAATGAGCATGCCACTGTCGTTCACCATAGAGAAGGAGTATCTTTGGAGCATGTGTGAACAGGCTTGCTTATTATGAGCATGCTTATGTCATTCGCGGGCTTCGCGGCTAGTATTATCAATGCGATATTCTCAGTCCGCGACAGATGAAACAAATATGGCGCGTTGGGGAGATGATAAAACATTACTTTTCGTGACTTATTATAGGAATCACGAATGTCTGTGGAATACTCGGTCACCGTTGTGTAAAAATAATACAGTGAGAAATAATGTCTATGAAACTTTATTAATAGGCATGAATGATTCAAATCATACAATAAAAATTATAGAAACTAAAATCAAAAATGTGCGAATGGAAATTCGGGAACTTTTTTGATTTATTGGTTCACTTGAATTTTCTATTTCAGTTTGCAAAGTTTCCATTTTGAAAAAGGGCGTCTCTATTCTATGACAAGAGCATGCCACTAATAAGCATGTGTGTTTGATTGTTAGCTTTGGGCAAGCTTATTTATAAGCATTCCATTAAGGTACAGATACACATGCTTATGAGCATGCCACTAATGTGCCAGTAATGAGCAAGTGTGTACAGTTATTAGGACATGCTTATTAGTGGCATGCTCATTAGCATGCCACTTAATAAGCATGTGTATCTGTACCTTATTGGAATTACCTGGAATCTATGACCAGATAATTGCAAGAAGCATCGAAAGCAACAGGTTTGGAAATGAACATAAAATAAACAAAATATTTAACCACATCTAAACACAAATTCATAATAAACAATTGGAAAATACAAACAGTTGACGAATATGTGTACCTTGGTCATAAGATAAAGCTGGGACCAAACAGCAGAACTACCAAGAAGAATAGATCTGGGCTGGGCAGCATTTGGTAAATTGAAACACTTGTTTGAAAATAAAGAAATCCCAGTATGCCTGAAAAGAAAAATGTTCGATACATGTATCCTACCGATGTTGAAATATGGCCTAGAAACGGCAACACTAACAGAAAAAAGCATACACAAATTAAAATGTACACAGCGGGCCATGGAAAGACGCCGAACAAAAGTTTCCGATATCATGGACCGTATTGCGAAACTAAAATGGCAGTGGGCTCGACAAGAGGATACTAGATCGGCACCTAGAATCCTACAGTGGAGGCCCTGGACGAAAAATAGAAGCGTCGGAAGACCTCTCAAAAGGTAGTCTGACGACATTGTCCAGCAAGCAGGAAGAACCTGGATGCGAAGGGGGAGAAACAGAGATGAATGGAAGAAAATGGAAGAGGCCTACATCCAGCAGTGGAGGGAAAAAGGCTAAAGAAGAAGAAGAAGAATTACCCAAAAAACGTTGCAAACGTCGCCGCCGTCGGCTTTTTTCTGTTACCAGTTAAAAAAAACATTTTAGAGTGCATTAAAAATATTGTTTTTTTTAGGTTAACAGATAATTTTAAAATACATTTAGATATAATTTAATGTGTAGAAATATTATATGCGTTATTTAATATTCGATTCACTTAAAAAGTGACATTTATTGATTAGAAATATCTAAATACATGTTTCCTTCAATAAATTTTATTTTTACTTCCTTTCTTTTAACTCGTGGCGTCTGCTTGCTTGCTTAACGAAAAAACTTTGGATCGATTTTTAACCCTTTTCCGTGATCCAATCGAGCTGAAACTTTGCAAGTAGACTCGTGGCGACAGCAAGAAGTTCTATCAAATTTTCGTTAAAAAGAATAATTATAGTATAATTTTGGATTTTTCAAATTTTTAGTGTTTTTTTTAATACAAGTTGTATGGAGATTCCGACGCATATGGTAGACACGAAACCCGAAAATGAGAAAGGGAGTATTGTAAAAACTTGGTATTTATGGGTTACTTTTTTACATTAAAAAATAGACGGGTCGTGCCTTGACGTTTCTTTATTTTTGAGTGTTGCGGTAACAGTCGCCAAGTAAGAAAACTATTATTTTCAGAATAAGGCGTCTGATACACATGCTTATTTAGTGGCACTTGAGCATGCGCAGTATCGACCTTCTTTAGGCCTTGCTTATTAGTGGCATGTGTGTACGAACATTGCTAGAAATGAGCATGCCACTTAGTGGCATGCTCAAAAATCAACCGCCGGTTGATTTATAAGCATGCCACTGTCATTCACCATAGAGAAGGGGTATCTTTGGAGCATGTGTGAACAGGCTTGCTTATTATGAGCATGCTTATGTCATTCGCGGGCTTCGCGGCTAGTATTATCAATGCGATCTTCTCAGTCCGCGCCAGATGAAACAAATATGGCGCGTTGGGAGATGATAAAACATTACTTTTCGTGACTTATTATAGGAATCAAGAATGTCTGTGGAATACTCGGTCACCGTTGTGTAAAAATAATATAGTGAGAAATAATGTTTACGAAACTTTATTAATAGGCATGAATGATTCAAATCTTACAATAAAAATTATATAAACTAAAATCAAAAATGTGCGGATGGAAACTCGGGAACTTTTTTGATTTATTGGTTCACTTGAATTTTCTATTTCAGTTTGCAAAGTTTCCATTTTGAACAAGAGCGTCTCTATTCTATGACAAGAGCAAGCCACTAATAAGCATGTGTTTGATTGTTAGCTTTGGGCATGCTTATTTATGAGCATGCCACTAATAAGCATGCCAGTAATGAGCAAGTGTGTACAGTTGTTAGGGCATGCTTATTAGTGTCATGCTCATTAGCATGCCACTAAAGAAGCATGTGTATCTGTACCTTAAGGGGGGGGTAAGGTTAATTCGTACAAAAAAGGCATGTTTTTGTGAATTTTTTGTGACGACACAGTTAAAATCTCTTTATTAAAACCAATAGTACATTAAAATATGATATTTGAAAAATATTGTGTAAAATTTTCAAGACGAAATATTAAGAAATACGGCAATGGCAGCAATTATTCGGACGTGTCTCGGAAAAAAGTAGAATTGCGGTGTCCATCGTAACTTGGTGCTAGATCATCTGAAATCAAAAAATCAAAGTTCATTCGTTAGATAATAGATTTTCCCAGGTAACGCTGGGAGTGTTTTTTGAAATTTCAATTTTTCAATTTTTTGGAACACTTTGAAGGGAAAAACGCGATTTTTTGCGAAAAATATCGACTAATTTGTCATTAAAAAATAAAAATTAATAACAAATGTGAAAAAAACTCGACAGCGTTACCTCGTAAATTATGTACAGAAATAGTATTCAAAATTTCAAAAGGATCGGTGTAGTAGTTTTGAAGTTATGATGGACACCGACTTTGAAAACGTGAGATGTGGGGAAAACGATTTAAAGTTTTGCACACTGTAAAATTCAAAATAAAACTCAACACTTATTTTATACTTACACATAATCGTCGATGCCATGTTCACACAGCAAAGAGCTTTCAGCATCTTTTTGTCCTTGTCTACGCAAAACTCTTCAATGCAAATAGCACGTCCGGTAGTCCTCAGGTGAGCGCGTCTCTTAGCTGCCCGAGCAGGTGTGGAAAATCAGTCTGAGTATCGCTCAAATGTTCATAATTTCGTCAATTTTGCTCCGGTTGACTTGAAATTTTGACACAATATTCTTACGATATATCCATTTAAAAAATTAAAAATAAAATGCAAAAAAAAAAAGTTAAAAACCTTACCCCCCCTTAAGTCAGGTGTGTGGACGTGTGACGTCATCTCCCGCAAGCGGCCTGCAGCATTGTTCTCTGCCCGCAATTTCCGCAGGTATTTTTACACTCGGAGTGATTAGAAAAACGGCCGAGCCGGTACCGGCTGTTGCGTCACCGGAGAAATGTTGACAAAGATTTCCGCGCCGTGATGCTGGAAGCGTTGCGCAACTCCGCTGCTCATTTTTTGTTGCGAAAGTCGTCTGCTTCTGAGGCAGCGAAACAGGTGAATTGGTTGACTTTTTAGCTCTGATAAAATTGCGAACACTATTTACCAGTGGCGTCCAGTGGGTATAAACTTAGGTTATGCTGTGACCGACTATATACCTATATTAAAAAAATATATATACGCATATACCTATAAGGGTGTATACATTTTAAATTATTTTTTTTAACTGTACCTATATAATGAAATCTTTTGAGTAGCTTCAATCCACAAAAATAACTGCATAATAAAAGAAGTATTGTAAACAATATTTCCTAAATAAATAAATATTTTATACAGGTCTACCTAATACGGCGAAAAATTTCAATATATTTCGAAGACGATTTATATATAATTAAATCGGGAACAATACTAATTTCAGATGTACGTTTCTTTTCACAAAAATAAATCAAACATTTTATGATATCATTATATGACAGATGACTGGTCGTATTTGTCGTATTCGTATTTACATTTACTATAGAAAAGACATAAAATTTACACCGAAAGTTTTGGGTGGAATTTGTAAAAAATAACATTTCTGCATGACGTACGCCTGGTTAGCACCTTTGGAAGGACGCTACTACACAAAACTCGCAGCATTAAAAGTACACGGTATTTCCTCGACTTGACTATATCTGTGGAACAAATTGGTTGGCGAAATAAATGAAGAATTGACATGAAGTTAAGCACAGAAAAGTCAGAAATAAAACTTCTAGCCGTAGGACGAATTACGGCTAGAATTTTTAATCAACTTTTTCTTAAGATAAGGATTATTTAATTAATATTTGTTTCTCAGAATCTTTACTAATGCACTGCTTTTTTGCTTGTATGCGCTGCACGCCACTGCTATTTACATACCACTGTTTAAAACTCGGAAAACGGGTGCAAAAGACGCAGGTACCGTAATTTGGAGTCAATAGAGACAATAGGAGGGGAAAAAATATTGCGAATATACAGGCATCAAATGAAATTTGGCAAAATTTTTTTGTTGTGTTTTCGTTAGGTGGTAATACAGACATGTGTATGATAATAGGTAAACCTTGATATCTTTCAAAAATTTCTAGAAACATCTAATAAAAGAAAGTATGTACGGTTGTCAGATTTATCGTCACAAACTTTACTAAAAACCAGGGATGTTATGGACATGAAATTTCGGATCTGGATACGGATACGGATATAGAAATAATAATATTCCGGTTTCGGATACGGTTACGGATATTAGAATTTTAAAATTATAAAAGTAAAATACAAATTGCAAGATTTGACTTTTATTTCTAGCCTATATTATCATTTGTTTTTACAATCAGTCAAATAAATAACTATTATCACAACCATTTTAAAAAGTGCTATGTAGGTACTTATGAAGGTCTGTACTTAAAAAAAATTATAATAAAAATAATATTAGTAACTTCTATTAATAGTATTCAATATTTTTATCGGGATTATTATAATTTTGCAAAAATACAGTAATTTATAACAAATCAGTCTTCATAAGCATTGCTTGAGTATTAAAGGTAAAGAGTAAAATTTAAAATTGTAATAAAATCTTGGTACACTTTTATTGTAATCTAAGTACCTATATAATAACAAAAACAGTTCTATATGAATTTTGTAATTAACCTTAAATAATTAAAAACCTTATAAACATTAACCTTAATTGTAGTTTTAATAGTCAAAATTGAGCAAAGGTAAATTATGTATACTTTTTAAATGAATATATTATTGCAAAAGACACGCGCGGCTCGTGTGACAACTGAAAATGACGGCTCGGCCGGGTAAAACAAACAAAAATCTAAACCTGTCATTTAGATTTAGATTCCGCCTTTATCCGAAACTATCCGTAACTTTTATATCGGTTTCGGTTACGGTTACGGATATTTTTTTATTTCGGATATCCGATAGTTTCAGTTACGGTTACGGAGCTCCATAACATCCCTGCTAAAAACTGTTCGAAGAATATTTTTTCTTATGTATGAAGGCTTCAACTTTGTGGTTACATTATTATCAAAATAAAACACAAATGACTGTTTTCACCACTTTATTAGATTAAACAATCTACATGTTTCGAGAACAATGTTCTCTTCATCAGGATTATTGGTGTACCAATAATCCTGAAGAATAATCTCTGACATAATAGGTCTTAAATTAATTAAAATTTATAATTATCTCCATCAACAAAGACAACTCTATAAACATAAAAAATTAGAATAAGCAAAAATCACAGTCCTTTGACTAAATTTTTTCTTTTCACATTTAACCTTTGAGGGCTACCGTTAGTCGTTTCGACTAACACAGCGAACATTAGTTGCTTTCTCTTTCGAACTATTAAGTGTATCGCGTTAATTCTTCGTGTCAATTCAGTCGATAGGACGTTGAAAGAGTTGGCTGTGTCACGCTGGTGAGTATCACCATTTTGGAAATATTTAATTAAAATAATTTTAGCTTTGGCTCTGGTATATCTAAAGTTTTTTCGACAAGTTTTTATATAAAACAGTGTTTTTAAAAATTGTGGAGTCATTACTTTTACCATAAGCGCCAACATCTACCGAAATAAAACAATTATTTGCATATCTGGATGCAATATAAATTGAAACGCGCGAGTGATTCGCGCGAAAAACGCGGCATCTGGACGCGATATAAATTGGAACGCGCGGGTGGACTCGCGCGTAAAACGCCTCATCTGGACAGGCTCTAGGGTTAAAAAGGAGTATCCGAATAATTTGAGCCGTGACGAATTAACGAGACGAGCTCAGCCAGCGAGCGGGCAGCCAGTGCACTGGGTTCAGGAACTGCGACAGGAAGCCATTACTGGACGACGCCAAATTGCTGGACATTGTCTCCAATCTAAAGAATTGCCCATTGTCTGTCGCGTTGTCAAATTATTTACTTGTCTTACGCCTTTACGATATGCGGCAGAGGTCAACGCGGCTCTGTGATAAGTGATAAGTGATAAGGAACACACGTTCTGTTATTGCTTTCGAGTATTTTTCCGTTTACGAAATTTTGTATGATCGTACATCCATAAATACATTAATATAAATCAGGCGTTGCTCAAGTGACCACACAGACTCGTTCCGCTTCTTTACAGCACTAATTTCTGTACTAAATTAACATTTGAAGACCCCATGGCAAGAAGTTGTTAACTAACATTCAAGTCGTTTTGAGATAATTAGACATTTGCATTACGCCTTTGAAAAATGTGTTTTATTGCTAATTCAAGATTCATTTTTATTGATTTTTGTCACTAATATATCAAAAAAGTATTTACAATGAAAAAAAAACGCATTTATGCATAAAAAATTAAAAATATACTAATTTTCCCTAAAAAATTTAGTTAGCAACCATTTTCTACATTTTTTGCGGTATTTCATAGCGAGTAAAAACCTTGTCACCGCGTCATCTTGTGACGATGCCGTAGTTACTACTGCAGACTTCTACGGTATACCGTAATGTGTGTGGGCTCTAAGAGGCTTCGGTGTACCTGAACAGTTATGCCTGCACAGGTGAACCTCTCTGGAATACAGACGATACAGTGCCATTTGCAGACAATGCCCAAGACCTTCAAACACCGCTAAAAATTGAAAATGAAGCAAGTAACATGTAACTGAAGACGAACTGACTGTGAGACATCTATAATTTTTCTTAATAAATTTCCTTTCATTTAAAAAGTATACAGTTTTAATATTTATTATTATTATTATTTATTAATTAACGCCCTATAGGGCTTTTACAATAGATAGGTATAGTGTACATTAACATAATAGGTATATAGTTCAGAGAAGAGAAAAAAAAAACATAATACATGTAAACATAGCAATGACAAAGTGAGAAGAAAATACTTAGAATACAGACACAAACAAATAAAGATAAATATAATATATAATAAAAAGCAAGAAGCATAAGAAAAACATAATAATGTAGAAATTTAAAAACAAAAAAAAGTAATAATGTAGAGAGAAGATATAGCACAAGCTTTGAAAGTCATAATATAATAATAAAATATACATACATACAAATCAATTATTTAAGTCCAATTCGACAAATACTAGTAATCTTTCAGGACAACTTTTAATATATGTTTTAATATTATACAGTTATTGGCAAAGACGTCCAGTTGCTCGTATCTGTTTGCTAGTCTAGGAAGCATTTGCAGGGGGAATTAAAGACGTAGTTGGTAGCTGAAGTTTCCACGGCAAAACCTGCATGACTTCTAATTATGTTAATATGTTAAAAAAATTTAAAATAACAAGTTTTTAGAATGATTATCTGTAATGCAGGCCTCTGTGGAGGTTCTTATTAGACTGCGTCCTCATGACCTTATTTTACCCTTTCAAAACACTGCGCACCAGCTGTGAGTAGTTCAACACGAATACTTTAGGTAAATAACGAATCGTGCTTCAACACAGCATTACATTCGCGGTATTTGTTCCGCAGAGTGGCCGGTGTTGATACTGTTAAATGGTCGACCTTGCGGGAGGTGTCGACCATTTTTTCAGATATGAGAATGTTCTCAGACCTGGGAGTGCTGACTGCCTGGGAATGAATTCGGAAGCCATTCCGCGATCACCGCAGCCTCGAGCCACGCCAATAATTATAGTACAGCTCGGTCCAGTAGTCCAGTAGTCTGGCTTCAACAGAAACAGATCTCAAAGTACCAAAATGATACGCAGAACGCAAATCGTGCATTAAGGTACACATGCTTATTAGTGGCACGTGAGCATGCGCAGTATTGACCTTCTTTAGCCCTTGCTTATTAGTGGCATGTGTGTACGCACATTGCTAGTAATAAGCATGCTCATTAGTGGCACGCTCAAAAATCTACCGCCGGTTGATTTATGAGCATGCTAATGTCATTCACCATGAGAAGAGGTATCTTTTGAGCATGTGTGAACAAGCTCGCTTACGAGCATGCTAATGTCATTCGCGGCTAGTATTGATTATCAATGCGATCTTCTCAGTCCGCGACAGATGAAACAAATATGGCTTGTTTGGGAGATGACAAAACATTACTTTTCGTAACTTATTATAGGAATCACGAATATCTGTGGAATACTCGGTCACCGCTGCGTAAAAATAATATAGCAAGAAATAATGTTTATGAGACTTTATTAAAAGACATGAACGATCAAATCTTACAATAAAAATTATAAAAAATCAAAAATGTGCGGATGGAAACTCGGGAACTATTTTGATTTATTGGTTCACTTGAATTTTCTATTTCAGTTTGCAAAGTTTCAATTTCGAACTAGAGTTCCTCTCTATTCCGTGACAAGAGCATGCCACTAATAAGTGTGTGTTTGATTGTTAGCTTTGAGCGTGCTCATTTATGAGCATGCTTAAAATAAACATTCAAATAATGAGCAAGTGTGTACAGTTGTTAGGGCACGCTAGTTTTGAGCATGCTCAAAATAAGCATATCTGTACCTTTACATAAATTCAGGCGAACAGGTATTACGTGCGAAGGAAATTTCCGATCGGTATACTAGTGCAGAATTACTTTTATTGAAGACAAATGGAATTGTTAGCGTGAAGAGTTAGGTTTTTAGTTAAAATACAATGTACCCTTAAGTGATATTATTTTTTCACGCCCCGTATAGGCGTTTACATGTAAAATTTTTGTAACATACAAATATTTATATAAAAACAATATCAAGTATAAGCAGTACCTACATACAGTAATATCAGGTATGAACAGTAAAATATAAAAAAGTAACCCATAAAAACCAAAGTTTTATTATAAAATATAACAACAATTAAAGACGAATTAAAACATATAACATAACACTAAACTTACAGTAATTTAATATATTTCTAAAATGTCAGATGTTTTCAGCTTTGATAAGACACTTCATGCTTTGAAGTTTAAATTCTAAAAACATTTATCAGCCAATTTAGATTTTCGACATTCGTACTGAAGTACCTATTATGAATACCGACGGAGTAATTCAAATTTAGAAAATATTCCGCGACGTTATCGGGCCGCTATGCTAGTAATCAAACTTTTCTAATGATTCCAGTTTGAAAAAACCAATAAAATTTCTAAAAATCCGAAATTATACTATAATTATTAATTTTTTTTAACGAAAATCTGATAGATCTTCTTTGATCGTCGCCAAGTTTCAACTCGATTGGATCACGGGAAAAGGGTTAAAAATTGACCCACAGTTTTTTCACCCGGCAAGCCGGCAAGCAAGTAGACGCCACGAGTTAAAAGAAAGGAAGTAAAAATATTAAGTGCATGTATAAGTAGTAAAAGGTATAATCAGTAAAATATGAGTATAGAAATATAAAGTACAAAGCAGTAGAGTGTATATAAAAGGGAAATGAACAAGAATTAGGACACTTTAAAATAAATAAATACATATAATTCATGGGGAACAAAACATAAGTAAAAATTTAGTCCATTGAACGGTAATTCTATTGGTATATTCCAAGTCTAAGGGCCTGTTGTTTGATCAGAAGTAATAGTAATGGTTTAAAAAAAAGCATAGATTTTTGTATTCTCCACCAATCAAAACACCCGTTTTCGTAAAAATCTACGCTTTTTTGCTTAACTCTTACTCTGACTTCTGAGGCCCTAAGTAATTCTTTAATTTGGGTATGCTCCTATAACGAAAAATGTATTTTTTACTCCCTTTCTATTAACTCGTGGCGTCTGTCTGTTTGTTTGATTGATTGACGCAAAAACTTTGGATCGATTTTTAACCCTTTTCCCGTGATCCAATCGAGCTGAAACTTTGCAAGCAGACTCGTGGCGACGATCAGTTTCGTTAAAAAAAAAATATTTTTCATACAACTGAGGAATGTCTCCGACGCGTCTGGTAAACACGAAACCTGATTAAATAAGAAAGCGAGTATTGTAAAAACTTTGTTTTTATGAGTTACTTTTTTGTGAGTTTTGTCTAGATAAAGTTAGTACTAATCGATCACAGTGCGTCGTCATGACACAATAGTACGTGATGCATCACCTGCCGCCTACAGTACCTGCCGCTTTGGGCGAGGACGGGTCAGCTGGCTCAATATTTACATTCCTTAAGACGCTGTCATAGATTCATAGATCATAATTCACGAGGCTTTGTGTGCGAAGGTGGGGCCAATATACTCGCTTCGTAACCTGTTTTTCTTTGCTAAATACCAACACAAATAATAAACTACAAATAACATTATTTTTTAAAAACATTCGCAACGAAACGACGATTTGTATCTACTAAGGTGGTATAGTAAGGAATGAACAAATTAGAAGTGAATGTAACGCCGGCTGTAGTGTGGTAGACAGAATAACGAAAGGAGTGCCGAGATGGTTCGGTCATGCGGAACGTATTAACGAGGAAAGGATGGTTAAGAAAATATATGAGGCGAGTGTTGATGGCAACAGGAATAGAGGACGTCCGCGAAAGACCTGTCGCGATCAGATACTGCAATAATTTGAGGATGGCTCTGTTAAAAGCCGCAACAACCGTAGAACTTGTATGGGAAGATGTATGAATGTGGCCGAAGCAAAAGTAGTGTGCCAGGATAGAAGAGTGTGGCGTTCAATCTTCTCTGCATACCCCTGAGGGGAAACGGCGTGATGGTTAGTTAGTTAGTTAGTTAGTCTATCGAAACTTCGAGAACGGCCTATAACAAATCAAGGGTGATTTACAACCTTCGGGAAACGTCTACAAACGTCCATAAACCCCTGGAACAAAGGAGAAACAACGAGGACCATCTTCTTAACACGAAAGAGTCTAGAAAGTACGAAAATATCGGCATTTTTGGATATAAATACGGCGCCGGCGCGGCGCCCAATGTGGCAGTCTTGAAGGAATCGAAGCAATGAAACATCGGGAAAGCGACATTACCTATAAAAAGGGATCGACCGGCGGCTGCGCAATCAGTTGTGTCAGAGTTGACAGCGGGCTAACGCCGTAGAAATCCACAGATGAGTGAAATCGTGCGGCGTGTGTGATTCATGCGATAGCAATCAAGAAATTACCTACCGACAAGCGAGAAGTTTTCTAGTGCGCCAATTAATCAAGGCAGCTCATACAGGTCGTATGCCCTGGGTCACCCTATAAAGACACCCTATAAATTCACGTTTTATAAATAAATGGCTTCGTATCTTTGAGACATTTGCGTTTTATCTTAATTAATATTGATATCCTTTCAAACATGACGACAATGAAAAAATGTAATCCGATGGTTGTTACATCAAGGTGGTGAAACCACGGTTGAAGAATAGAAAATGTGAAACAAAAATTCAAAATCATAATATCGAGGGTAAAAAGCCATAAATGGCGTGATTATTTCGAACTTTACAGGAGAGCAAAACAAAGCTCTGTCAATTGTTCAACAATGCTTAGGATAAACAAATATGGAAATCGTTTAATTATAAAATAAATATTGGCAAAATTTGATTGACAGAACTTTATTTTGCTCTCTTCAAAGGTTAGAGTAATCACTTACGCCCTTTTGGCTGAGGACCCTCCATCATTGTCAGTTCATACTGTCAAATAATCTGCCAGCACTTTCATAATTCCTGATATCAAGTTCAGCACTGAGTTACTGTGCCCAGAAAATCCGGGATCCCCTGGATGCCGGGAATGGAAGCTCTGCTTAGTATAAAAAAAAGTAACCCATAAAAACCAAGTTTTTACTATACTCCCTTTCTTTGTAAAATATAACAATAATTAAAAGCGAATTAAAACATATAACATAACACTAAACTTACAGTAATTTAATATATTTCTAAAATGTCAGATGTTTGGAGATGTCAAGATTTTGATAGATTCAATTATCATCAATATCGTACCTCATGAATTTCCAGCGTCAAATGATTTAGTCAGAATCAGATTTGAGTAATGTAGAATTCTTCAAAACTAAGCAGAAATCTAAAAGAAATAAA
>JADDOH010011097.1:0-65141 GCA_016648135.1 Agrypnia vestita | reverse complement strand
GTTTTATGCTTTTGAAACTGCCCATTTTCATTTTCGATAAATATGTCTGGGATATGTTTTCGCATTTTTAATATTTATTAACATTAAAATAATTCTCGCTATTTGTACGTCAGTCACACTTTTAAAGACATAAGTCAGACTTTAATACAGGAATAAATTCTTCCCATAACCGCCTGGTACTTCTTGACTTAAAATAAATTGGTCATTTTCTGGACGTTCAATTTTTTCGAAAGTTTTACGTACTCAACCTCAGTAGGTAGTAGATACCTGCTTTCCGTGAATTCTGTTAAAATTTAATTCGATGTGTATTACAAATACCTACTAACTATTATGAAAATGTAATTTTTTCTTGACATTATAAAAGGGCTTTTACTCTGTTTTATTAATAGTAAATTGGTTTTATTAATATTAAAACTTGTCTGAAATTATAAGTATTAGACCATTTTTATAGTATCAAACTTAATAAAGAAAAATAACTGCTCAAAACTAATAATTCCCAAAGAAATTTGTAGTTAGTTGATTTGTTTTTGTTAAAAAAACTGACGACTCTAAGAAAGTCCAAACTTTATCACGAAAGTCACTCGACACGAGCTTGATTGGAGTACTGTTCCATGATTCGCATTAATTTAATTCGCTAGAATATTTCTCGAGAATATTCTAATTGCCTCTGGTTTACTGATGCACGAAGGTTGTATCTCCCGCTATCTTTCTGTGGCTCCGGTTCTGTCAAAACAACAACTAACTGGCGCGATGTCATGGTTGCTTATGTAGGATATGTTATTTTTTCTAATGTTCTGATATAATCTTGTGCGTTCTATCAATTTCTAGTTTTTTTCAAATTATTGCAGATCTATGTGCAGCCGCGAAATTATTCGATAATGTGCAGTTATTATCGATTTAGGATCTCGTGAAAATATGTAAATTTCTGTTTTTTTTTAAATGTTGAAATGATTTTTATTTCCTTTGATATTTTATTAGAGGTCAAATAAAATCATTATAAAAATAATTATAACTTCACGCTTAAAAAATATTTTATTACATTTTTATAATTAATGTCGGAACCAATTACTACAATAAATATATGTAGATACCTAATATAAAGTAAGTATGTAATTTAAATATTTATATAAAGCTACTATTATTTTAAGATTTCAAACGTCATTAAAATAATAAAATATCCATAAAAGAATCACTTACACATTTGAAAACAGTCATAAACTTTTACTTAATTATGCTTACCGTTTTCTAGATAAATTATTGCCAACGTCCACCTTTGTAAATCACGACCACATGGCAGGTATTTGAAATAGTTTATTTACATTAAAAGTAATTCTAATCATCGTGAGAAAAGTGCGCGTTTATATAACACCTTTTGAGAGATAGTGCGTCATCCGCATCTGGGCCAGTTTTTATATTAAACCACGCACACGCAAGGCCTTTGGAACATTTTTACCGCCATTTAAATTAATGTACACGATATATCAGATAAGATGGCGTAAAGATATGAGGACGAATATAAAATTATAATTCTGAATAAAAATGTTGACAAACATTATTTCATATTTTTTACATGAATCCATGTTGAAATATAACAATAATATAATTTGGATACAAAATCATTTTTTATAATTGGCCGAGTTTTAGCATTTTTGTCACATCTGTTTTGAATTTGTCAGTAGTCAGTTGTTTGATCTGTTGTGGTAGGTCGTTGTATAGTTTTAATCCATTGCAAATCAATCGCGATTGTCCTGTTTTTGTTTTGGTGTGTGTTATGAGATAGTTTTGAGCCTTTATAGTGAAGTGTTGATGTAGTGATCGTGTATTTTGTGTAATTTTATGTCTTCGTCTTGTATTTCGCCATTTGCTAGTTTGTGAATGAGTTTAAGTGTTTCGATTTTTGTAATGCTTTCAATTTTTAATTGCCGAGTTATATACGGTATTTGTGGAAGAAAATTATGCATAATTTTTATTTCTTAAAATAAATTAAATGAATGTATACTGAGGTAATAGAACTATTTTTTAACTTTTGAAAGAAAAAAAAAATTGTGTGGGGTTAGTCTTCATCACCATGATGAAGGGAATATGTTTTTTTTTGTGTGTGCATACGGGGAACTCTTAATGACATTTATCGAGAAATCACAGGCTAGGACATATCTTGCGGATGCCGGCAGATAGACTGACAAAGCGGATATTCCAGGCAAGACCAGGAGGCAGAAGACCAAGGGGCCGTCCTAGGAGGAGCTGGCAGAAACAGAGGACTGCTGTGAAACGATGTTGCAACTAAATTGGGCTGACATGCAGAGCGAAGCCCAAGATAGAAAAAGTTGGAACCTTCTATGCGGCGCAAGGACCCCGAACCAAAGGGGAGAAGAAAAAGAAGAAAAGTGCATACGGTGCATAGCACCATTAAAAAAATAAATAAAAAACAATGAGACATCCTTACAAAAACACAAGAAAGCAATCAAAATAATAATCACAATAATAAACTCAAATCAACAAAGATTAAAAATAAAGATAGATTGGATTTAAAATGCTCTAAGCTTATCGAAAACGTAACTGCAATGTTTTTTTTATTAATTTGTGAAAACTATCTACGTATAAACTACACTGATATGTTTTTAAATGTCTCATGGTTTCGATACCGTACTATATCTTCGTCAGGACGGACGTACAATAACTTCCATAAATAAAATTGTGTTAAAATTTAATTTATGGAAGTTTGTTAAACTTTTGGTTTTGTAAATTTTGTAAAAAAGAGTCAAGGTATTAGGAGGGGGTGTGGTCTCATTTATGGTGAGAGAGAGGAGTAGAATTTGGTATTGGAACATTAAAATGGGGAATATATCAAACAATGGATTATTCCTGAAATTTAATGGAATGATTTGGTGTTGAGGGATTTTTTGATTTCTAATATTTCTAAATTATCTAACCTAATCTTCTGGTTTGGGCCTTCTGGGGTATTATGCCGTGTTATTACGACCTTTCTGACCAACGATTCAGATCCCATTGCAGTGTCCATCATCAGGGATGTGGATGATGATGGACCCTGCAATAGGATCCGAAACGTCGGCCAGAAAGGTCGTAATAACACGGCATAATACCCCAGAAGACCCAAACCAGAAGATTCTGAGTGGCCGTGAAAACCTAAGAACATTCTTATCTAACCTAAGGCCTCTATTACTTGTATGTAAAATTTCGATGCCGTTTTAATTTTTTAAAAGTGAGGCCTGTCTCCAATACACGGTTTGAAAATTCTAAGATATTATTATTGTACAGTTATCTTAGGTGTATTATACTATTAAAACAAAGTTTTTTCATTTTTTCGTTTTTTCATATCTAGATAATGCACATAGTAGATAAAGTAATATATTTCGTTATTTAAAACGTGAATTGGTGGAGTCGTTCATGGTAGTGTAATTCAATGAGTCGCGGTTTGCTGAACTTTGATCTAAATTTGGTGGCTTGTATGGGGGGTATATGGGAGGGCCTTGTATATGTTATGGGACTTGGTCGATCTCACTGCTTGCTCTGATTCTAGGAATTTGAATGAATTGAACTGAATGAACGCCAACTTAATCTGTGCGCCCGCATTTATGCAAGATGTTATTTATGAGTTTAGTACTTTATTCGCCAAGCATTTGTATGGTGGTGTGTATAAACGATAATCCATTAATTTTAAAAACCAACACTATGAAGAACATCAAAGATTTTTAAATTTTTGAGCACACAATTTTTTAGCAAAAAATTCTTATTTTGTTATTAGGATTAGTTTATTATCAAATTATATTACACATGTCTCATACAGACGAAGCTACTTTTTAATTATTTATTTTTTATACGGGTAAGTAGGTACGGAAGTCTTTTTTGGGTATCCAGAGGGCTAAAGACTTGTCGTATGGCTGGATTAAGTGATCGCTTTACATAATGTAACGTTCACCAATTCCAACCATGATAGACTACCACATCTATCAAATTTTTGGGTATTTTATATATATTTAAGATGCATACCTCGTTCCATATGTGTGTTGTATCTTTATCCCCGTCACCTGTGGCTGAAAAAAATTGTCATTCCTATAAACTAGTACAGATGTAGTACCATTGGGAATGAGATGAGATATCCTTATTTTTGCTTGGAAATTTTAAAACAATATTCTTTATAACAAAATTTTATTCATGATAGTACTCGAATATAACCACTAAAAATTACTTTTTTGTCTACTGGTTTTACACACCACTACTATAGTATTAACTAAAGGCCAAGATGTTGACCTTTAGTTAGAGTAACACGCATGTGAAGAATATTTTATGAAAGTGTTAAATAAAATTGTCATTCCTATAATCTAGTACAGATGTCACCATTGGGATTGAGACATCCTTATTTTTGCTTGGAAATTTTAAAACAATATTCTTTATAACAAAATTTTATTCATGATAGTACTCGAATATAACCACTAAAAATTACTATTTTTTGTCTACTGGTTTTACACACCACTACTATAGTATTAACTAAAGGCCAAGATGTTGACCTTTAGTTAGAGTAACACGCATGTGAAGAGTATTTTATGAAGGTGTTGATGTGTAAATAGTACTATGGTTATGGTTTGTAGCTATAATTACATGCTAGTATAGTGGTTATCCTGACGAAGAGATGGGTTACGTCTCGAAACCGGTAGACACAAAAGTTATTTTTAGTGGTTATATACTAACATAAATAACATTTTGTTAAAATATCTGACCCAAAGTTAATGCTTTAAATATTAAAAATATTAAATATTCTTTATAGTTTTTTTTTCACCCTTATGAAAAATATTATAATTTTTCAAACCAGTTGCAATAGGGATTACAAACAAAATTAATTATAAATCCTATTAGCAATAAAGAGCATAAAACAACTCATCATTATTTTCACTGTTGGCTCTACAATCGCTGGTTGTCGCTCTTGGCCTCCTCAAGAGATTTTCCTCCATTGATCTTGGTCCTCTGCCATCTCTCTCCAGTTCAGGATCTCCAAGGCAGATGTATCTTTCATAATATTGTCTTTCCATGTTAGTTTTGGCCTTCCTGAGCTGCATCGAACCATTGGTCTTGAATTCAGCAGGGACTTCGGTGCTTGTTGTTCATACATTCTCTTCATATGATACAGCCACCGAAAACATCCCATTTTTTAAAAGTAAACTATCTTCATAACTTGGTATAAAACATAAAGTTTATAACATAAGAGAACGATATTTAATTGTATTTACTACTTTAGTGCTTTTGAAAAACTTTTGAAATTGAACCCATGTTAAAAACATCCTTCGTTCGGCCGTGTTCTGAAAATAGCAATATTGGGATCTTAAGATTGTTATCTCAACACTTAATAGATGAGGATAAAAATATAAAATAACCGAAATGTACGTACACGTCGATGTTTATTTTTTCAGTTTCTACTTGAGAGAGAGAGAGAGAGAGAGAGAGTGAGTGAGACAGAAATTCATGACGGTTATCAGTTAAACGTCAAAATATATACGAGTCCAACGCGACAATGACAATTTTGTAATAATTTTACATCAGGACGCTGCGTGAGAAGAAATTAATAAGTGCATATGAAGTAATCTTTTTTGTATAAGCTTTAAATACATCACTAGTATTAATTTCATGTAATTTTAGTCGAAACATTTAACATCAGACCGCCTGGATAAGAAGGTACCGGAGAGATCAATCCCTTTTCCAAAGGCATTGCGGACACCGGACACCGCCAATACTGGTATTTACTTTGAGAGAAAAATGTGAAAATATATAAATGTCCTTATTTGAGTACGACGTTATTCTCATCTATTAAGTGTCGGGATAACAATATTAAGATCCAAATGCTGCTATTTTAGGAATACGGCCGATTGTTGGATGTTACAGCATACGTATTACCATATGAAGTGCAGCATAAAATAAAGATGCAGCGTACCAAGTGGAGGCCGTATAAATTTTCACTTATTTAAGATTCCGTCATACAAATATCAGCACAGATAATTCCAAACACGGCACGCCCAGCACACTGGTATTTTCACATTTCTCGGAATACTCGAGAAGTCAGCTTAAGTTCACAGTTCTTCAACGTTCTCCATTACCTAGTTGTTATCTTGTGGGCCGCAAGTCTTAAGGAGGGGTAGGACCTTATTTTCTAAAATGTGCAATGCGATTTTCTTCTGCAATCCGAGTTTCACACGCATGTAGGGTAATCAGTTGTATCAGCTTTGTGGTGACTTTCATCCGTAGAAGTGAGAGTTAATGAATATCACACATGGTAAACGAAAATCTACTAAATACCGATGTAAATCATATATTTAAAGGCACTAAAAAAGTAGGTTGATTGCTTTCAGTAAATTACGCAAACCAAAACTTGGGAAAATTATAATAATAAAATCAACGTGCATAGGTTGAGCAAAACTAATTGGTTACTTATAATTACTCTTTTTAATGTGAATTCATAAAGCAGTCGTTCCACTTGATGTTGTTCTGATAATAAATAAATATTGATCAGGTAACATCCTCTCCCATAGCAGGAACTTTGAAGTATGAATCTTTACATAAGAACTGGTTCTACGGTTGAATGATTGAACAATTGCACGAGTGTTGTCTTATTACAATACTATTTATTGGGTGACAAATTTTTATTTATTCATTTATTTAAAAAATCCTTGTTTGCAAATAAAGATACTTAATACTAATTTAACAATAAAACATAAGATAAAACATAAGATAAATTACACATTTTTTTTGTTTTGTTTAATTTGTGGATTATGCCACTCTACTAGGCTACGCCTGTCCCAGAGTGGCGTTATAGAACACAATTATAATATTTTTTCGAGTTCGTCAGTAGTATTTATTTTCATAAGGTAGTTATTATGTATCTACAGAGTATCAAGTGGAATGTTAGTGAATATTTGTGTATTTGTGTTGTACGACCTAATAAATATAAATGTATGTACAAGACCGTTTGTAGGGTAAAATGAAAATCATAACATTGCATTTTTAATCAAGGCTAATCTATCTACTAGCCGTAAACCCGTACAAAATCACAGGACATAAAAATAATTAATAACGAACCTTGTGTGTAACCCGAGTCGCGCGCTGATCAGTTGTAAAAAAATGTTGTAAAAGTGTTGTAATAAGAATAGCTTGTTGATCTTGTGTAGGACTCTTGCCTCGTGATCCAAAGGTCGCGGGTTCGAACCTCGCTCCAGACCAGCAAATTAGTCCTATTTTCATAGCACAAGCGTTTAGCTTAGTTTGAAAATAGTAAGAATATTGATGTGACACGGTTTCCGTGTTCGCATCTCTATTTATTTTAATTTAACTTAATTTAAAAAAAAATCGCCCTAATTTCAGCGATTTACGGACAAACAGATATTGTAAATTAGGATTGTTGATTTAAAAAAAAAAACAAACGATTTTCTGTTCATGAATTTTCGGCTTCAAAATCCTGCAATTATTATGTCCCGTGATTTTTCACAGGTGTTACGGCTGGTAAAATCATAAAACAGTTATGATTGTGTATAGCATCTTGGTCTTCGACCATTAATTACAAAGCGTTTAAAACTTCCACTTCGAAATGGATATTTTTTTAAAACACAGATAGATGACGCAATTTGGGCCTGAATATTGTCTTACGAGCAGGTAGTTTTTTTTACAGAGACGATTGAACTCATCAAAGATTGGCCGTTTGCTTAAATACCATTAGCCTGTGTTAGTGAGTAATTTGGAGTACTCCACCATTAAGACGTTGCCCAATAGCGGGATATACGGAAGGCGAGACCTGCACACCTGACATCCAACACGTGAAGCAATTATTAAATAATTAAATTGAAAAAGATTCGTTCAAACAGTTTAAAGTCTTCTTAAATGGTGTAATCTTGGTCTCGATCTAGGCTATCGCGAAAACTGCGTGCAGTAAAATAAATTAATTTTAACCCTAGAGCGGTGAGGGGCGCTCGCGAGATAACGTCTAATTTAAGTAAAATAATTATTCGATGAACCCTGCGCGAGCGGTTTAAGTAGCTTTGAGAACATGTTGAGTCATGATTTGAGAACTGTATATAATAATAATTGTAATTCTAGAACTTCCTCAATTGGAACCAAAGTTGATGATTACGTGATGAAAATAAGCTGAATTTAAATTTAAATCAATGATTACAAAATTCTTGGCTGGTATAGGTACGGTAATCGCCTCGTGAGCCTTATTCCAAGAGACGAAATTAGACTTAATTTTATAGTTCAGGTTAGGTTAGGTTAGGTTAGATAAATTTGGCAAAGAATGTTTATTTTATTTTATTTTTATTTTTTAATAAACAGACCGTCAACAAGTCATTAATGACCCTAACAGATGGTCATCTAGTGACATGTTCTTAGGTTTTCACGGCAACTCAGAATATTTTAGTTTGTGTGTTTTGGGGTATTATGCCGTATTTTTACGACCTTTCTGGCCGACGTTTCGGATCCCATTGCAGGGTTCATCACCAGGGCTGATGTAATGAGTGTGTGTTGATGTTAAGGTTAAGTATTGTCTTGTAATACCGTACCGAAGTCAGGGTTTGTCCTAATGCAACCTTAAAATTAACACACACTCATCACATCAGTCCTGATGATGAACCTCGCAAAGGGATCTGAAAGGTCCGTCAGAGAGGTCAGATATACTGGGCAGAATATCCCAGAAAACTACACACAGAAGATTCTGAATGGCCTTGAAAACCTGAGAACATTTTGAAATCGATATTATTTTATTATCATCCACACAAATATTTCAAAAATATAAAGCCGAAAAAAGTAAAATTACATAACATTATCACAAAAATTGTTCCTTTGTATTGAATGTGACCAATCATCATTACTCTATGAAGCAAGCATTCCAGTGTTTATGGCCACACTTGCATTTTGTCGCGTTGTCAAAAATATACCAATGAACAAGTGTGAAAAAATATTATTTATTATCTCTAACACGTAGGTACTAGGTACCTTTTTTTCATTCATTAATAACTCATAACCTCAAATTAACTTCACAATTCACCTTCACACAGTGTATACGAAAGCAAGTATATACTTAGCTATTTTGCTTCTAGCGCTACGATCGCTGATGGCGCTGTTTCAGAGTATATTATGATATGTTCGTCTTCACATTCACAGGTCATCATCATTACATTCTAAATTTGTCATCACGAAGGTCAAAAAAACACATTTTGTAACATATTCTCGAAATACTTTTTGTCCTTAATCTGATTCTCCAATGTCAGTCAACACTTCGCCGCGGAGCATATTTAAACAACATCTGACTTGGCTGTAAAAACAGCAAAAAACAACTTTAAGTACAATCGTATTACGGAAAGAAAACGATTTTATTATTACCTGAGAGGACAATAGTTCAAAAGATTTGCTCTTATATTTTACACTAAAAAACTCTCACACTTTCCATTCAGAGAACCCGATTATTCAAATATGTCCACTTAATACAGTAATGCCATCGTACTTCAACGTTTCAATACCGAATGATAATTTGGGCTTGAATTCTTTGGTATTTTTACGGGTGAACGGATGTCAGTAATCATCGAAACTATTACCTAGCGAGAGAATACTTCAAAACCGCAATTGTTGAACTTTTCATCTTAACGTAACTAAAAGACAAAAAATTAAACATCAGAATTTTTTATTATTATTGCCGAAATCAGAACTAATAAGTGTAATAAAAGGGACCGAAATGACACATTCCTTTACTTCTCATAAAAAACGTCACGACTTATCGAACACCTACATAATTATATATTTTTAAGCATTTCTGTGTACCTATTGCACGACATTTTTCTTCAGTTAAAAACTCATCAAAATTTTTAGTTCACTAAGAAGTAGCTCTCGTATAACTGACAAACTATGCTGTCAACATCGCAATATCTTAACTGTAGGTGTATCGTTGCTGGTAGATAGGGTATTAGGGCGTAAGTACCTTAGGATTAGCAAATTTTTAATTCATGAACATTTCTTTTTCAAAACATGTACTAACTTATCATTACAAATTGAACAAAATCAGTATTTTACTAAATAAATCAAAATGAAATATGGCGGATATACTACCAGTTTCTTCCATCCAACCACATATTTTGTAGAAAAATTGAAATAATTATATTTATGGTATGCAATGTTACAATATCAAAAATAGCTCTACCATAACCAGATAATTTATAATATTGATACCTATGATAATTTATGAGTGGTAGGCAGATTTATTTTCCTACACAACTCTTCATTCCGTATATACTTAACCATTCTTTCCAAGGGTTGTTCTCCACTCTTTTGTGTCCTTGCCCTCCAAATCTAGCTGCTTTTCTGCAATCTTTCTTATGTCATCAGCCCAGCGAATTGGGGGACGACAATGTTATTTGAAAAGATTAAAGATATGGAAATGCGTGCGTTATAATAATAATAGTTATTATACCCAACACAAGCTGACGGGATCAGGCAGGAGATGGGGGCTAAGGTTTGATGGAAATGAAGGAGTGGGGATTGGGGGTAAACGGAAACGAGATAATTTTCGGGGACCGTATATGGATGGAGAAACAGGAAGCTCGACTTGCCAATGCCGCAATTTTATTCTTCCTTCAGACAATGCGAGATAAGCTCAAGGTCGACGAAATGGCGACACTAATTCGACACCTCACAGATCTGTAACACATCCGATACTGCTCGGAAACCGTAAGAAATAATATGAACTAAGGAAATGGGTATAACTTTTTCGGGGAGAGGGAGAGGGGGGGGGAGGTCGTGACGTAAATGCCAATAATATCTTATTCGCGAACATCAAAAGCCGAAATGAGTTTCAAGTAGTGATTGATGATTATCGAATATTTAATAATAACAGTGATAAAAACAATAATTATATTATTATAATAGTAAGAAGAAGAAGAAAACCAACGCCTTAGTAAATTTTTATCGCACTGAATCATTATAATCTAAAATATATATGGAGCTTCTAAAATATATTTTTTTATTTAATTAACGTTACACACGAAAACGTAATACATAACTATTATATTGATTTTAAAGTGAAGTTTATTTTAATTACAGTATTCGCAGCTTCTCTGTAACAGAAAAATCTCGTGCATGAGAGCGAGATCGTTTATTCTGTGTACATAATTATACCGTTTAAACAAAAACACAAATTAAATAAAGCGAACTACAATTTAAAAGTTTAATTCAACCGGAAGAATTTTCCAACGGGAAAGCAGTGAATGCTATCACGACGTGAGCAGAAGAGTAGATAGACTTTTTTTGGGGGGCCTGTTGTGTATAGGTATATTTCAACAGAAAGATTCTTAAAATTTTATCTTAAAATAATAAAATTTAATCTGCTTAAGGCTAAACGTTCACTGCAACTGCACATTTCTGCGTTTTTGTTCGAATTTATATTTTTAAATCGTAATTTACGTAGTGTTTATAATGAAACAAACTTTTAAATAGTGGTTGAAATTTTAAAATGCATGTGTAAATAAAATATATTGTTTAAAACTATGATTTAAAAACGTTTTAAAATTATCAAATAACGTTAAAATTTGTTGCATATTTATAAACTTATAACTTTATTAATCTTAAAAATTACTTAATTATTTCAATAGGTACAGTTTTATTATCATAATACTAGCTTGTTAGAAAAAGTATAAAAGAAAAAATATTTTTTACATATGTATCTGCGTGTAGTTTCTGATATTAGTATATTTGAATAGTTTATTGCATTTATTGATCTTAAATATACCTAATACATATTGTATTTGATAACGACACAATGAAAATTGAGCAAAGAAAAATGCAAGTTATGTATGGTTAAAAATGCTGTTTACCTGAGGAGAATGTGTTAAGCCAATAATTCGAACTGTGACATTTGACGTTAAAATTTTGACACATTCATTAATGTTATATAATTTTATGTTTTTTTGACGGATGTTAATCATGTTTACTTATTGTAGTTAAAAATACTCGACAGGCATCTGGACTGCAAAAATTATTTTACTAAATATAGAATACGCTTTTAGTTCAAGTTTTGTATTTTTATTTTCATTTCTAAGGGTTAACACACGTTGTTAAATACCAGTCATGCACTTAGGTTAACATTTAAAAAAAAAGTATCTGATAAATGAAGAATACGACATACCTAAAGAGGGCTAAATCCAAGACATTAGTCATCATAACAGATTCTTCTGCAATTTAGTATCTTCGGCATAGTTGACTGTTCTGATTTTAAAATAAAACAGAATTGATGCACAAATAAGTATCAAAGAAAATATTTCACCTAAAATTTCGAAAATGAAGCATAAATTTTAACATTTTATAGGCGATATCTATGGATGTAGTGTAAAATATAGACAAGATTCACATGAAGACAATTTTATTTATAAACAATACCAAATGTTTACGTGAATCATAGACGGTAGAAATATGATAAATACTGAATTTTTTGTAATTATTATTACATAATATTTTTTATTCTTGTGCAATTTTTTATTTTGGTGCAATTTTCGAAGCTTGAAAGTGTAATATTCTATTTAATACTTATTCGAGTGTCAATTCTGTTTCATTTTGAAATCAGAACACTCAACTATACGGAAGATAATTACTTTCAGAAGGATCTATTACGATAACCATATTCTTGGATTATGCCATAAAGGGTCCAGAGTTAAACAGAGCAAGAATGAAAATGAAGAAAAACACATCTCGATAAATAAAACGACCTACCGATCAAATTGCAATTCGTGTAACGGCCGACCGGTGCATATACGGTAACCGTTTCGCGTCAAACACATCGCTTTGTTCATAAATAATCGAGATTTACATGGGTAATAACAATTGGCTTTCTAAACGGACATAATTTATCTTTGAAAAAACAAAACCAAACTGACGATACGTACGTTGGAAATGCGGAAACCGTGCATGCAATAATTTAGATACGAATTGAGATCTGGTTCTTACAAAAGACAAATAGGTACGGACCGTATTGTTGAATGGAAACGCTTGAATCGGCGGCCACATTGATTATTCCTGTGGATTTATGTAACAACATCTTCTCGGGGTTACGTCACGTGGAAATAAAAATCGGTTGCACGCCTCGGCCTCAGGGGTGAATTAAGGCGAAGGCATGAAAAAGGTTTAAAATCCTTGAAATAAAAAAAAAACCCATAAAAAGCAAGTTTTTATCACACTCCCTTTCTCATTGAATCAGGTTTCGTGCTAACGCACGCGTCGAGGTCATTACTCAGTTGTACGAAAAAACCATTAAAATTTAGAAAAATCCAAAATTTTGCTATAATTATTAACTTTTTTTAAACGAAAATTTGTTAGATCATTTTTATCGTCGCCACGAGTCTGCCTGCAGAGTTTCAGCTCGATTGTTGAGTAAAATTTTTGAGTAAAAAAAAACTAACCCGTAAAAACCAAGTTTTTACAATACTTCCTTTCGCGTTGAATCAGGTTTCGTGTGTATACATGCGTCGGGCTAATTACTCATATAAAATGATTCCAATTTGACAAAAAAAACATTAAAATTCCTAAAAATCCAAAATTATACTATAATTATTAATTTTTTTAAAACGAAAATTTGTTAGATCATTTTTATTGTCGCCACAAGTCTGCCTGCAAAGTTTCAGCTCGATTTGATCACGGAAAAAGTGTTAAAAATCGATCCAAAGTTTTTTCGTCAGACAAGCAAGCAAGCAGATACTAGAAGTTAAAAGAAAGGGAGTAAAAAGCTTTTACCATTAAGACACCGTTGTAGTGAAAACTCATTGCAACAGAATATAAAAACATTACTTTCCATACACCCCTTTACAATGCGTACTATATGTATACAGTATATTTTTGAGGTGCCACGGATAAGCGGTGATGGCATGTCGGTTAGTCGCCGCGTTGCCGTCCGTCCGCTTTCGAGGTTCGAAACTTTCTCTAGCCGTGTAATTTCGTTTTTAACTTTTGAAATCTGGGAACTTACTGACTTTCGGGACAGATAGATACCGAAATTATTATACTTAGATTATCATAAATAATAGCAAAATAAGTTTGTGGTAACATTATTCATATTTATAGAAAGAAAACACATTGTCTAAAACAACTATTTATTGAATAATCAACATATTTTGAGGCCATTGGATCCATTATTAGTATTAATTACTAAAAATTAAACAAGCATGGAAGTTAAGGAATAAATTAAGTTAATTATTCAATAATAGTGGTTTAACACAAAAATTATTTAATTTAATATTATTAATACTTCGACAAGGCACAAGTTAACAAAAAAATGATACTCAACAATATTTCCTTATTTAAACATATTATTATTATATTAAAAGTTTTGTTTGTTTATATGTACAACACACAAGAATTGAGCATTTTTGGCAGAAAATTTTATCACGAAATAACACGTAAAGTCGAAATGCTACCGCGTCCTTCAAATATTTAATTACGTAATGCATACTGGTCAAATAAACAAGAGGGTGTTTTTTTATTAACAAATTTCATACAAATTGAGTAAAGTACCTCCTTTTAGGTTACGGCATTTTACCCTCTATTTACCTGTTCTATTCATGTGTGCAAACGCCATATTTTAATATGTATTAATTTTTTCACTGTTTTTGATTTAAAACAACGTCATAAAAAATATTTATTTTGCTTTCATTATAAAAAAGTTCTATACCTAGTGAATTTGATTTTTGATTGTTGATTAACTGTATAAACTGTTTATTTTTTAAATAAAATAATAATACAAATTAAATAAATGATTAGCAACTAAAATAAAAAAATGTAAAAAAATCGATTCTGTCAGGATCTTCAGGATTCCTGGAATCTTCTGATTTAATATGATGGTGTGAATTTTTCGTATTGGAAAAAATAACGCAAATCCGTGTAACAGTGACTTTTGATCGTTTGAATTTTCTCTCACGTACCCAAAGATGTTTCATTTCAAAAATATTTATCACCACAAAGTTTCGCCATTCAAATCTACATTGACGTCAAATGCGAGATGAGATGTATTGTGTCAAGCCAGGAAACAATATGTAAAATTGAGCAGTCTTTACAAACATGCAGTTTATGGCCATCCACTCCAACAATCACAAAAATATTCTCCATTGTCAGCAATCTTTTATCCGGTGACTGGTGAAATTGCCCAATGTTTATAAAATTATTAGTTTAGCGTAACTGCGCAGCTATATCTCGAGTATTTTGTGTGAAATAAGTGCATCACGCCCCTGCATGACGACATTGCAGGCACTGATGACACAAAACCAGCCCAGATTTTACAGCATTTCGTAAAAAGTGCATGTTTATGTACGCACTTAAATTATTTCGTAAATGATCATACTGAAGAATTACGCATTGGTTGACACATGAGAGTGTAGACAAATGCTTATTTTTTTAGTTATGTGAAATTTATTATTTTATTGTAATAAACTATATATATATTTTCATGTATCGTGCGTGACTAGGTAGAAATGAATGAAAACACTAGAAATTAATTAATGATCAATTAACTACTCAATGCACAAAGTCACTTAAAATGAATAAAAGTTAACGCTATTCTTTTAATTGCACTATTTCTCGGTAACACGTTTTTATCATTTGCTAGAATATTCCGTTCTCGCTTATTTATTTCGCCAATTTGGTACTTCGCTCGATTTTTCGCTTTATTTATCGCTTCGAGATTCATCGTCATGCGGCTCGCGCTGAATCTTCGTACCGAATCCACATGTCAAACACGACAACTCTGCGCGCCGGCCCAGATCCGCGTTATTTATATCCAAAAACTGGATTATCTAACCTCCTGGATTATTCTAGGAAAAGGTTATAGGCTTTTCTATGTGTTCCGCGAACAGTGTTGCTAATTCTAGAGTGCGGTAGTGTGTTCCAGAATGTAGTGGAAGGTCCTAGAGGTGCAGACGTTATTGTCATATTACGAGAAATTCTGTACGTAATATCTTTTGCCAATTTATTACAATATAATTGTAATAATATTATATATTTCGAAAGTTTTTCTATATTTAATGCGTTAAGACACAGGTTAACATGTTCGATTCTGTTTATTTATGCTGTTATATACGTATATCACAAACTTGTGTCCGTCCAAATTAACAAATAAATAATAGAGAAATATAAATGGCAGAATTTCCATGTTGTGTAAAACGAAATTATTTCGAAAATATTAAAGATTTATAACATTGGATTTCAAATATAATATTTTCCTGACAAAATGAAGTAGATTGATAAATAATCCTGGTGATCCTCACGATCGTGAGTTATTAAAACAAAAAAAATCTGGTTCAAATTTGTGCACAGTTTTAATTGATTTTATTTGATTTGTATTATTATTGTACTCGATAAGTTAATTTAATGATATTTAAGATTTTACAGAATTGCTTTTATTTTTTAAAATAGTAATAAATAGTCTTTCTATATTCAAAATAAGCTAAACGCTTCTCGTTTCTAATTTAAAGAAATTTCAAATATAGATGATTTTTTTGCTTATATTTTTTAAAATAGTAATAAATAGTCTTTCTATATTCAAAACAAGCTAAACGCTTTCGTTTTTCTTCCGTTATCGCTTTTTTATTTCGCCAATTTAGTACTTCGCTCGATTTTTCGCTTTATTTATTTTTTTGATTTTATTTTAAAAATAATAATAAATAGTCTTTGTATATTCAAAACAAGCTAAATGCTTGTGCTATCAAAATAGTTTAAGGTTTTTAGTTGTACAGACTCCTTGGTTGGGTCCTGTATTTAAATGCCCGAGACAATGTTGCTTTCAGAACTCGTTTTGGGTGGGGCGAACTCGAATTTTGGGAATCGTTTCACAATATTCCCCGTTATGGTGAGTCTGAGAAGAGGAGACGAGTTGATGTATGGTGTAAGACTGATGAAATTTAATTAATGTATTGTCAGGAGACTGTACAAATGGAAAGAATGACACGTAATCGGGGATTTTACAGTAAATTAGAAATCACTGGAAAGGTTAAGAATAAACTAATAGATTCGCGAAACATCTGAAAACCCTAAAATGTATGTAAGAAGTAGACATGCGCGCCGAGCCTGAATTTGCCAGCGGCGGCGTGCCGGCTTGAAACGGTCGGCGGCGGCGGCGCGCCGCGGCGTGGCTCATTTTTTTAGAGGATATGTTTTTTTAAGGAATGTTTAGATGTCGTGGAAAAACAGAAGCAAAAATATTCAAATCAAGGAATGTTCTATTATAAAGTTTTCGAATGCAAATTTTAGGTGCAAAGAAATCCATGCTTTGATTCAAGATCACAGTTTTCTTTGCACAATTCATAATTGTCATGTATGAATATGATCTTGTTAACTCTCACGGGGCTCATTTCATGTCTTCTAAGGTTTAATTTTGTATTTATTTTAATTAATCTGGCTCTTAAGTTATATGTTGTGTTTTTATCCTTATGTTAATTACTTTGGACACTTTGGACTTTGCATTCATATTTTGTACTATAGCATTTTTTGGACTGACTGGGTGCCTATCAGATTGTCTCCAGTCAAGCACTCCCAATCCTGGCGGGCGTGCTCTCTGCCGATCTCGAGGTCCTTGAGGCTTGCGCCTGTCGCAGATTGCTGAGGGGCCTGGAAATAGTCTACTTTGGTAGAACTCTCAGTCCTCTGGAAAACGAGCGACCACAGGCGTTGGAAATGCGTGTTAGGCTAATAACGTTAGAAGTATGGCAAGACAGATGGGACACCGCCACCGCCGGCAGACGGACACACTCCTTCCCGAGGGTGAGGGTTAAAGAAAGAAACTTGAGTTTTTCCGGAGGTTATTTTCCGGCTCCAGACCACTATACGGTACAGATGCTTTCGGGCCATGGAGAGTTCAGATCTAAACTCCATGATCTTGGACTCTCCGCTCATCCATGGTAGGTACACCTATGCCAGAGAGCTAGAGTGCTCCAAACTCCGGGGCATATCCTCTGGGATTGTGAACTCTTGATGAATGCTAGATACGATATGCGTGTTGGAATATTCGGGCCACATGACACTGGTCAGCGTGTCATAAACGCCGATCTTGTTAGGAATGAAAGAAACTTTGAATGCCTCCGTGAGTTTGTTAGGGTGTGGATGTCACGTTGGGAACTCCTTAGGGCGACTACTCAATATGAATCCGAATAAAAATATCCTGCCGAAAATGGGTGGAGAAATTGTAGGGCCGATATGTCAGCCATTGCTCATAGAACGGCCCTGGGTGTGTGGTGGATCCCCTCTTCTCTCACCGGACTCAGCCGAGACCTTTTGGCATTTACAACAAGGCCGGAAACTGAAAACACACGCTCGCTGGGTATGCTGGTAGCTGGAATTGCTAGCACAGCTCTAGCGAGCGGGTTGAGCCACGGAAATGCTTTTTTTCTTTCTTTCCAGTAGATAAGGACCTTGGACAACTTCTACATCTTCTGGTCTCGTAGTAGCCAGGTACTTCCAACATTGTTGTGAAATTTCGGCGTCTTCTGAGTCTAAATCTGTGACGTTGCTGCTATATTTCTTGGAAAGTTTGGATAGCAAGGCTTGTCCAGAATATGCACTTGCAACAGGTTCAGAGTCAGAAGTAGCTGCTGATATATCTTCAAATCTTCTTGTTACTAGATCTGTTGCTTTCACTTGTTTTTCAATGTAGTTTGCCAGAAACGCGGCGCGCGTGGTATTTTTATGCTCCATTTAGTTGTCAATTTCACTTAATCTCAGGTACACTTTTGATTCCATCGCCAGTTATGAGATCGTGCAACCCGTGCCCTAAGAAAAAGTGGCTGTCTTATATAGCCCTTTTAATATTTGATCCAGAATCTGTAACGGTATGGATTTCTTTGCTTATTATTGCTTATTATTAAGGCTTTAGACCTGTGGTGGCCAAAGACGCGTACATAAACAGATGTAATGAGGTACCACATATGCTGACATCGAGCACGGCAGACCGTTACCCTCGATACAGAGGTCGAGGCAAAAGCGCTTAGCACAACGAACAAGGCGGCAATGTAAGCCGGACCAATGACCGAGTACAAAGGCGACGTATAGCAGAAGGCATGAAGAGCGGATAAACTCACCTTGCTGATCCAGACAAAATATCCGACACGCACTGCTGAGTAAAGAGGAAGTCATAACAAACCCAATCTCTTTGTTCACATTCACTATAAAAACTGTAGTCTCCAGAGCAGACTATCTATCTCACATCCCCGGTGAACCGCTCGTATAGCGGAAGCCCTCGCCGTCATACCTTCGAACGTCACGCTTTCACTTATAACCTTCGTACCTACTGTATTCTTTATAACTTTTGCTTTTGCAATTCAATAAATTCTGTAAAACCATCGTGACTTTACATCATCAACACCGCTTCAACTCATCCTAAACCGGAGGGCTCATCCACCTCCACAGACCTTTTTGCATAATTTAATCGATAAAAACAGATGAAACAGTTTTAAAAAATCTAAATTTAAGGTGTTTCAAAAATGTAACACCCAAAATCGGCGCGCCGATTGGCTTGACTCGGCGGCGGCGGCGTGGCCCAAGGGCGGCGCGGCGCAGCGGCGCCAGTGCGGCGCGCATGTCTAGTAAGAAGCGATATGACTGCTGCGCAGAATTGTTTATTGTCTTTCAGCGATTTTCAGGAGCGATCTTATAAAAACTAATAGTGAACAAGTGCGATCACAGATCACGAATAATACGGTAAGACTTATTTAACAACGCTTATTAAACAACAGTGTTCGAATTAAATTCGTAGATAATGGTGATATTATTTTTAAAAATTAATTTCAACTGTTTGATTTAACTCTCACCGCCACAATCCCGTGACATCATATACACGTAAATCGTTTAAAATTGAAATTTGATGGCCTAATATCGACATCATAACTGGAAAATGACTATCCAATATCCTTACATCATAACCGGAATATGACCGTCTAATGTCTTTTCATTATAACTGTAATTTGAATATTTGTACAATACATCATAAATGGAAAAGAACTCCAATTTCTATGCTTTATATTATACAATAATAGGAGTACGAAAATATGTGTAGCTGTTGCGAAATCGATACCTAATCAAATTTATGTGCGATTTCTTTATGGTAGCTTTGGTCTCTCGGTTTGTTCTGTAAGTCCTATATCTTCGTTAAAGAACCTGAACATTGATATTATAATTAAATGCAGCGCTTGTTTCATGCGAGCGAATTCATTGTTTACAGGAAAATATTTTTACATCGCACTGAGTTAGATTATTATTTACTACAGTAATAAGTCACGTAATGTTATTTGAATTACCAAGTTATATCCTTAAAATATGTATTCCTTCCTTCATATTTAGTTATAGAATTCTATTACGAAACTGAGATAAATACCTACCCCTTTGATGTTTCGCTCAAAATCAATCTATTAGAATATGAAATTAATGGCAATGGAGAAGTTTACTTTATTTTCAACGAATGGAAATGAAAATTTGAGTAAAATTAAACAAAAGACTGAAAGTAAAATTAAGATATCTCAAAAACTAACAAAGTTATAGAATTTTAAATTTGCGTTTTGTATGAATAATTTTGTTCCGTCCGGCGGAGTCACGTGACGTCATCTGTCTTCGCGAGTTGGAGGTCAATCATACCGCGCTAAAATACAATAACTCTAATATTCTTTTTTTGTTATTTATTGACAGAATTCGATAATTTTTTTATAAATTTATTAGTTTTGATCTATGAAACAGCTCCATTGTAATTGTATTGCAACAGTCACTAACAAATAAATATATTGATATTTATTTAATTTAATTGTACATGTCGTTTTTAAAACCAGTGCCAACCAACTCCGATAATTCTTGACCCATTCAAAATCCTTTTAAATTTCATTAATTGTAAATACCTACATATATTGATGGATATAAAAGTATTTAAATGCTGTGATTAGTGGATGGTTTGGTTTGAGGATTGGTATTGTGAAAGACTTAAAAATGATATAACGATCGATCTACTTTTTTTCACAAGTGATTAATGCAAAATGGTGTAAGGAGGATTCTCGGGTTACGCCATCACCAAATAAACCAGTTTTCAAGTGAGTACCTACACCACGCGGTCCTTTGCGGTGAAAGTTGAAAGATAAATTCGCGTCAATGTGTTTTTTGTCAGAATACCTTCCAAAATATCCCGTGAATCAACTTTTACATGGACGTGAATGATTCTCTTTCAGAAACACGCGATCAAATATTAAATTAATCAATTTATACGGTTTATTACTTATTACCCACGTGTCTTGAATTTTAGGCACATAATTAAGTTAAGGTTTTAATTAATACAATTTTTTTCGGAATGTTCACACACAGCACGCAAGAGTATAAAGGTGGTGATAGTTAGCCTCTTTCTGTTAATTATATAGGAATAATTAATAATTATATATAAATATAATATAATTGATAATTTCTTAAAACTAGATAAGCCAAACTTTGTACAACACACAGCAGGGTTGTATTTTAAACACGGTTATAATTTAAAGATTTTCATTTTATAATAATAATAAACCATGTTGCACCACAAGAAGCCGTGTCAATTAATGATATTCGTGTAAAATTAAATTTTTCAAAGCAGATAGTGAATAAGCAAAATATATTAGCAATATTCTTATATGTTCATATGTTCTGAGAACACAATTACTGGATTTGTCTACTGCGGAATTACTATTTAATTAAGTTACATTATAGAAGTCTCATAGAGAGGAAGCTATTTATATGAGAAACGTGTATGGAAGTTTATTATACGATGGCACAGGGCTTACAACCTCTGTGAGCTGACTTAAGTGATCACTCTACATAATGCAACGTTCGCCAATTCCATCGTAAGAACTGTATAATTCATCTTAACTACATTATAAATTGAAAAAAACTAAATAAATTTAAGTTTTTTTACCGTTATATTTAAAAAATAATGATGTTTGAATGAAACATATTGATTAATTTTACGTCGGCTTCAATACCACTTTATCATTGACAAGATGGATCTGGATTTCAATTATATCACTTAGTGTACGTTAGTTATTTTTTAAAATGAATAATTATGTCTAAGCATTAATACAACTTTCTTTAATATTGGAAAAAATCAGCCAAAATAATAAATTTAATTTTTGTTTTTTCTTTAACGGTCATCATAAAAAAATACATTTATTTTACTTAAATAATTTGACAATCCCAACTTTAATTTTCATGTAATTTAGAATTTTTTTTATCAAGGAGAAGGATTGCGAAAATCAGGAATCCTTGATTTAGAAATATTCGCCTTTTTTTTAAACCCATTCATAGTTCGTCCCTCCTTAGTAGGAGTACTCCCATGTAGATTTTATAGTGTTTAGCATATACGAGTACATATTTAAAATAGAAAAGATTTATATATATTTATTGCTTAGTATTTTTTCGAACAATATTATGCGAGCTTGTGTGACCAGATAAAATTTATTGCATTAAGAATTAGATTAAAATTACCCTTACCAAGGAAAATTTTCTGAAAAGTCATTAAAATATAAAATACACGTGGTCAAATACAAAATTTAATCCATTTGAAAGCTCTAATAATTTTTATTTTATTAATTTAAATTTTTTTTTGTTTTAAATTTGCGGGAAATTATGTTACTCAGTAAATTTACATTTCTTTACGATACTAAAAATTATAATTCATTAGGACAGAAACTTTATGTAATTTATATTTTTTATATCAATTGAAAGTTGAGTTTTTGAAGTTATACATCTTATGGCGCATTTAGAGCAATTTTTTATTGTAACGGAAGTTGCGTATACGCAGCGTGTAGCGGAAATGTGCAGTAATGCAGTAAACTGTCAAAAATGATTCACTTAAAATTACTGTTCCAGTAATATAAATAGTACATTGTCGAAAAGATACATTTAAAATAAATATGTTTATGCTAGTTGCAACCGCGTCGTTGTTAAGCCCTAGTATATACTTATAGTATCTTTTTGGTGATCCACGGAGAGGCGGCCGTAGCAACATGCGTTGAGTGGCCGATTCGAGTTTGTTGACCGAGGGTTCAAGCCCCATCTCCGGCCGTTTGATTTTGTTTTTTAGCCGTGAATTCGAACGAAACTACGGACGTTATACGAAGCTACTGGGACTAACAGACAGACAGACGGACGGACAGACAACGAAATTATTATGTTTGATTTGATCGCACTTGTCGTTTCGTAAAAAACCTATGTAAAAATATAATGTGTACCACCATCAACTGAGCGTATTTATTGAAAATGAAATGTACCTATATTTTCACTTCGACCCTGATCACTGAACATCGACTACGATAATAAGCGACTCGTGGAAGATTAAGTTTGAAGATATTCTGAGACGATCATGAAAACTAAACCAGCGAGATTTAATAAGTTGAAAGATGTCCGTATATTGTAATTATAAACCGGAAAGTATCAAAATATAAATGTTCTGAAGCAGTAAAAACTATCGAACACAAAAATATGCACTCTGGCATGATTTTAGTGACACAGCTTATTCTATTTGCAATCAACGCGCCTATTTTCAGTCGTTTCCATCAGGGGATACGAAGCTTTAAAATATCCATTTAACTCTAAAAAATAAGACAAATGCATCATTGCTCCATATTTTCGAATTGTCCGAAAAATTTCAAAAGATGAGTGTCGAGTGTTGATAGAAATAAAATAAATTGCGTGGCTCTGCGCCTAGAATTTTTAAGAACTTGTTTGCATTAATAAATAATTTGTGATAACTTAATATGTTTGGCCAAATACAAACGTTTTTATGCGTTTTTCGGTGAAATATAAATTAATGGAATTAATCTAATATACTAGGGGTACAGAAAAAAAACCGCCACCATGCTATTGGCGGAAATTGAGAGTGACATATAAAAATGATTGTTTGGCAAATATTGTTAATTTTGCAAATAATAGATATTCATGAAAACATGTTTTTACGTTTTACAAGCACTTTATCAGAAGCACATCAATTGTAAAATCTTTTATATTAGTTATACAGGAAAAAAATCAGGTTAAAATTTTTGCACGTTTTTAATTATTTAATGTGACTTGTATCCACAGCAAATGAATTTTCAGTGCTCAATATTCAAACATAAAGTTATATACGTCTCCAGTTAAGATTATTGAAGTATACGAGAGATTCCTTGATTTCGAACATATATATAGAACTTTCAAAAATTTGATAATGTATTATGGATGTTCTTACTATGAAATTGGTGAACGTTGCATTGTATAGAGTGATCACTTAAGACAGCTGATACAGATTGTAAACTCTGAGCTGTCGTATTAGAGACTTCCATCCACGTTTATCATATATATAGTTTCGTCTCTGTGAGCTTAATGAAATAGGATGTGAGAATTTATCCTAATTAATTGATCATTCCTTGAATTCATCTCTGGGGACAGAATCCATTAACTGTTCTTGGAACATACTTTCATATAAAAAAATGCTATATATATCCATAGATAGATCTAGTCCATAATACTGTACAGGTGAATTTCTCCCTTGATTATGAGTCGAAAATGTTCAAGCAACTATGACTTAATATCAATAGTTATGGAGTTATGGAATATCGAAGGTTGCATTTTTTTTCAATATTTCTGAATTATTTTTTACAAAACGTTGAAGTATTATTACAGTAATTTATATCGATTACAAAAAATTCATTCGTTCCACTAAAATTTAAATAGAATAATATTAATCCTGAAAAAAATCCAATTGGAAAGCATTCCAGTTTTTATCATTTTAGTTGACTTGTATTAAAGTGAATGAATTTTTCATATTAGATACAAGTTACTGTAATGAAAGTTCAATGTTTTACAAAAAATAAGTCAGTCAATATTGAAAAAAAAAAATGCAAATTTTGGTGTCGCATATCTCATTAACTGGAATAAAGCATTACTGGAAAATTTTCGACTCACAATCAAAACAGGAATCCACCTGTAAAGTATTGTGGACCAGCTCTTGTATATTTTTGGTTGGCAAAATTACTCCACTAATTACTTCACCCACACATCCTTAGTTCGAGTATCACTCCACATCCATCTCGATACATTTTACCGTAGGCACGGCATCCTAAAAAAATGAACTGGTGTTGCATTAATAAATCAAGATAATGCCTTACATCCATTACGATAGCGGCTTAGATAATAGCGAAAAGAGAAGCTTTATGCCTTCCTTGGCTGGGCCGAGCCTCCGTGGCCGTCGAGTACCGTATTTAATGATACCACCTTCCCTGCATATGACCACTTCGCCGCTGACCGCTGGCCGCACCGCGCTCCTCACCGAAACCATCTGACAGTTCAACAGTTTCCCGCCACAATCACAGCAACGAAAACATGTCCGGCTTTTTAATGTTGCCATAGTAAAGGTGTGCTTCCGAACCGAATCAGCGGAGATTTATCAAAAGTTCTGTGAATTATTTTAACAAGCGTGCTTCGAAAAATCGAACTGATATACATTTTCTTCCTGTGCTACATACAGATAACGCAAAATGTTTTTGAATAAGGTAGGACCTTTAAATTGTTAATATACACATTTTTCTTTTTCGATATTTAAAAAAAATAAATTTATCTACTCTTATTGAAATAGTTTATGGGGCGTACGTAGGTACTAGGTAGTAGTTATTTGAGTAACTGCCTACCAACATTAATATAGGTACTAATAATGACAATTATTATTCTCGAGTAGGATACCATTTGTAAGCAATATTATTTAAGTAGGTACCTAATAGTAAAAAAATACATTCCTTTCATCGGGTAGTTATTTTATATTTTAATTATTGTGATGAAACAATACTAACTTGGTTATTTTTTGACTGGCGGACAATTGGCAAAAATAAATTAATACCAAATTTTAAAGTGAAAAGAAAATATACATATTTGTATTTTCGTGTATTTTTTGTAACCAATATGAGGTCCACCTATGAGACACACACACACACACATACTACCTACATTAACTAATTTTTAAAAATATATTTAAGCTCTTCTCTCTCTCCGTCTCTCATTTCAGTCGCACATCAACATATAAATAAAAAAATATGATACTGAATATAGAAGGTATGCAAGACGCGCATGAGTTTTTATCTACATTATGTGTACTGTGCTTCCTTTTTATAAATAACATAAAATATGCATTTCTAAATATTTAGTGGTAGGTATCAAAGCCGTGCATAATTAATGTGTTGTATTTTATTTGATTTTAGTGTAAATTTATTCAAAAGTTGATTGCTTTACAGTGCGTTTGGTACTTGTGAAAAGCTGCACGCGTGCAGTGGTGGGGGGACAAAGTGAACGGATAAGGACGGAGAAAGCTCTGTATACGCCTTTAATAATAATAATAATCAGTGCATCCGCGTAAAGATATCTCAGTAATTTAAGGTAGCGCAACGTTCACTTTGCGTCATGCCCTTCCATCATCCAATAGATGACGTAACTGAGAGGCTACTTCAGCACCATCATTATCTAAAAATAATGCGCGCTAATCAATTTTATGGGAATTGCTATGGGTTATAGCCATGATTTAAACAACAACACAAATATTCCTCTTAAAAGTTTTAGAGCTTAATGTGAAATTACTTTATTAACTGTATTCTACTGATTTTTAATATGTATCAATTGTTATTGGTTGATTTATAATTAATTATATGATTTATAATATATTTTTAAATGACCCGGTCTTAGAGTGGCAAATGAAATTTTCTAGTGAAGCCTAAAGTATTATATAATAAAATCATAATGTCTGGAAATTAATAGAAAATAATGGAAAAACAAATAAGACACTATTTAAAAAGTATTATAAATCGTGAAATATCAGTAGGTACTCATCGACACAAAAAATGATATTCAAAAATTTAAAAAATTCATGTATATTGTTTTGTAATTTACGGCCAACCAAACAAAAAAAAATTGAGTCAATCCTTTTTTGCATTCATTTATTTAGCCTCAGTTGTCTGTCATGCGAGGAATCTTTCAATCAATATTTGAACCACTTCCAGACCATCAATAGATCTGAAATTTGACAGGGGCATTCCCGATGAAAATATAATAATCTTCACAATTGTTTCAAAATCAGTTAAACTAATCAAAAAATTTATTTATAGTGGTTTTAATCGACACCAAGATTTATTTGTTTAAAGAAATTACATTAATTGTGTCACATTATAAGTTAAAAAATATTGATTATTTTATTTGTATATATATACTTTTATGTGAGTTTTTTTTTCACCAACATGTTTCAGAAATTACCATTTCATTATCAGGGTGTTGTATAACTGTCAAAAAATTCGAATGAAATGTCTTTTGTTTTGAAAAAAAAAACATTATAAGTTCATGGTTTGCTTTTTCTGAGAGGAACTGATACGAGAGTTTATTCTTCGACAGGATACTGATGCTTACCTTATCTAAGCATTTTAATTATAGTTTCGGAAAAGGGTGGGTACCTTTCGAATGTCAGAATTTAAAAAAATATATAACAGCACTGAAGTCCACGAAAATTAGAATTGGAAAGTGAATTTTTGATGTTGGTATATTTTGTTGAAAGGTGAATGTAAATGTTGTATTAGTTTTTTATACTAGAAATGCAAAAAATACTTGTTCTTTTTTACCAGTACATTCCTACAATGCCACACATTATGAATATAACGTTATGTGAGCGAGCGAATTATATCATTAACACACACATTCATCGAGGCAGCGTGCACTTTTCTTCCTCTTAGTGGTCGAAAACACGCTTCAACTCTGTATTCATTAATTCAAATTGAATTCGAATCGACATCGAGTCTAATGCTGCTGAATTTTAAAGAAAGAAAACTAATTTATGATATAGGCACCAACAGAACACGTATGTATAAACAATGATTTTCTTTTAAATAGGGATGCATACACAAAACCGTCACATCGATATTATTATTGAATTTGTATAGATAAATAATGTTAAATGCTTGCGCTATGAAAATGGGCTAACTGCTGGTTTCTTGGAAGACCCGATCTTTGGATAGCTAGGCGATAGTCTTAATAACTAGATCAACAAGAACCTCAAATTGTAATCAAATGTTATCTCCTTAATAATAATTGTTGAATGCTAAAAATATAATAAAATACTATCATAAATAAGTAACCTAAATTGAAGACGGAACTGATCGAGCTCATATTTCAGATAAAATTTTATACATTATAGAAAATCTAATTTTATCAAAATTCTTGCGAAAGGGATTAAAAATTAACAAGAAGTTTATATTGAAGCTGCGAAGAATGACGTGCTTGTTGGTCTAATGGTTAATATTCTCGCCTTGTGGTTTAGTTGTGGGGGTTTGAGCCACATTTGAGAAGCCTTAATCTAGTCCAATGTTCATCGCAAAAGCGTTTAGCTTAGTTCGAAAATAGCAAGAATATTGATGCATATCAAAATGATGATGATAAAAGCATACTCGGATTTCTATTAATGTTTTTATAAATCTTAAAAGTAATTTATTACATAGAATACACACGGTAGCATTTACCCCAAATCTTTGACATGCTTTGCATGTTTTCGGCGAAAAATGATAAATTTCTGGTCCAATGAAGATATACATCATCTTATACAAAAATTGATTTAAGTTTTCAGATAGATGTGAATTTTTTCTCTGTGTAAATTTGTTGAACATTGTTTTGATGTTCACATGTCATCATCATTGTATTCTTTATGTGTCGTGACATCGTTCGAAAATATTTTTATTGACGGATTTTCCATGCGCCAGCCTTAGTTTTAATGATGTCTTTGACTTCAATCTGCGCTTCATTCATTCATGTATTATTTTTCCTGCCTGTTTCATTAAAAGTTTTTGATTTAAAAATAGTATAGGTCTAGCTTTTAATACAATAAGTAAGAAAACACTCGTCAACGACTTCTCTGAGATAGGAATTTCGCTCCTACTATCTGCTTTCATATTCTCTGTGTGCATACCACGACTCAGTGATTCGCCATATCGCATCTCAATTTACTCATGTTATACGTCAACTATCACTTCATTGACGTGGTATTCGGTTCAAAGTTGGGTGAATTAGAATTTCGTCAACAGCAGTTAAAACGAAATTAATATCGTAATCAAATACCATCTGTTTGTCTACCTTTTTAAAATAAAAAGGCATTTTTGATTTTAGGTATGTTTGTGCACACATGTTGAGTCACTATTATACATGCGGGTTGAGTCCTTTTCTACCAAGCTCATGTTGATGGTATTGAGATTATCATCATCAACTTCATCCCCTTGTCCTAGTATGGTCGGGAGCCCAAAGACTCGACAAGGTGTTTCCATGTTCCCCTGTCTTGCGCTGCTTCTGCACGAGTCAACCAGTCTAGACCCATTCTGTTTTGCATACACATTTTTCTGTTGCCTCTCTCAGCTTAATCTGGGGCGATTCGCCGGCCGTCTTCCTTTCGGGGTTGCCAGGAGGATTCTTCTTTGTATTCGTTCCTCTGGCATTCTTAGCACATGTCCAAGCCATCTCAATTGTGATTTTTCTATCTGTTGGAGTAGAGGTTCCATGCCGAGTGTGTGCCTTATATCGGCCTAAAGCCCGGATCCTTGCTTTCACTCTCTCCGTTAGGATCCAAATTTGATGGCCATATTTTAGGGTGGGCCTGTACACAGATTTGAAAACAGTCAGTTTTGTCTTGACACTAATCTCAGATTTTCTTATCACCGCACTATACAGATAACGTAGAACGCCGGCTGCAGCTCCGATTCTTCTATCTATTTCACTTTCCTGCCTCCCGTCGCAAGAAAATTCCTTTAAAAAGGTATTGAGATTAAACGCATATAAATCTCTGAGATTTTCATGTATCGTTTCGTGATCATAGGCCTTAAAACAGTAGAATGTCACATTTAAAGACAATATGTTTTATAAGAATGGAAAATATATGATGTTAATTCTATTGACTGAATTTTTATACAACATAATGTTCTAATATGCCTCTGTTACGGAATAGTAATATCAATCATATCAGTGTAAAGTATTACCCTTTACTTCTAATAATAACAAGCGAATAATTTGTAAAACTAAACATTATTATCCACTTAATAACTATAAATTACCACCTTTTAATAATTATAATTATCTCGTACTGAAGCGTCAGTGAAGTATGCCGCTACACCCGCGAGCGAAATACTTGATCACTTCCTGTGTTAAAGCACCAAGCAGGACGGATATCTCGTATATACGTATCTAAATTGCTCACTCGTTCATGCAATTATATTTTTTATTCACCTTATTTTCCAACAGGTGTAAATACTCATAGATACATAAAAACCTCTGCAATAGGGACAGATATGTGAAATTTCATTTGAAATTTCTTATAAAAACATGTACGTTACAATCCATGATCCGCTATAATATACTGGTCAATATCGTCGGTATTACTGTAGTAATATGCATCGATGAATTTCATGAAGTAAATTAACAAAAACGGTGCTATATAATTTAGAATAATAAAATAAACCTATTTCTGATTTACCGTAATGAAATATAACTCATACATAAGTGCTACCAAAATACAACCTTATTTTCTTGTTGAACTGCTAGAAAAATTGACATGATCGTAATACAATTTGAAAGGAAGTACGAGTATTAGTGTTAGAATTTTGGTACAAAAATGAATATTTCACCAAAATGTCAAGTTATACCTTGTATTATATTATGTGTTATATTAAAGTGAAACACGTATACTTTTTTTAACTTTGCATTCTAACTCTAGGGTCTACATTAATTACCTACAATTATAGTGCATGGCGAATTTGTGATCAAATCGCAACCGATTATGTTAATCCTATCAGAAAATAGTAAGAATATTTAAACATTAACGTTTCTGATTATAGATTATTCTAGATATTAAATAATATTAACTTTGTTATCTCTACCTGGGTTTAATATTTTTATTACATAGGCTTCAGAGAAGCAACCACTTTTATACCAGTAACTTCAGCTCATATTTTCAGTACCCAACTATTATTTATTTTTAAATTTAATTATAAATTTTTGAACAGCATTAATTTTAAAAAATCTTTATTTAAATAGTAGTCGCTTTGATACTTCACCTGTCAATGAGATATTCTGTTTCTCTTGAAACTTAAGTAGGTAGGTAGGTAGTGAAAATTATATAAAAATTATTCGACTCAAGTAGAGATAACAAAGTTAATATTATTTAAAATCTATTATAATCTATCATCATGAATAATAATCTCTACAACGTAAATGCCAATTCCATCAATAATATTGAGGTTTCTCTTTAAAAAATGGTCGTGAAGAATTCTTTTCAATAATCGTTAAACGTCAATGCAAATACGCTAATCGACGAATTACACAATGTTTCAAAAACAAAGGCAAGAGTGAAGATGGTGTATTATTTACAGGTGAAAAGAAATCGGTAGTTACCTATTCTCAAATTACCCGTGGCTGACTCAAATCGTGGGCTCTGTAAAAAAAAAGAGTATCTGTAACTCTCACTTTTGTGTTGCAAAAATATAAGATTCATACTTATGGCGTCATTACGTACAGCCTGTTCCCTGCGGAGGTTCGGCGGTAAATCTACATCCGGCGGGCAGTAATTCCATCCCAGGCAGGCCCAGCGCGAGGATATCTTGCGCCCATGACGAACCTTCATCCCTTGCGCCGAGTTTACCTGCATAGAATTATATATTTAACTTCACTTGTCTGTCAGCCACAAATCTGGTATCAATATTTTTGACCCTCTTCATGATCAATGATCGCTCTGAAATTAGGCAGATAGAGGTATTCCGTATGACAATAAAATTAATTTCTTTTACAAAAACCGTTTAATCGAAAAAATAATTAAAATGCTGTTATTTTGCTGTTATTATGTTGCTTATTTTACTGGTGACGTCCGTCGGCTTGTATATTTTTAAAAGTATCGTTTGAGTTTTGATTACAAGATTTAATATGACGAAGACTAAAAAGGAGAGAACAATATCATATTTAAAAAGTAATGATGCAATTTTATAGGAATAGGAGAAAGGAGAAAATACTTTTTTAACACCATCTTGAGGCGTATAATAGAGTAATTTTTTATTGTTTTCAAAAGGTAGTCTTTTTGACAGTTTTTTAAATAAATATTTTTGTATGTTAATTACTATAAAAATAAATAAATTATGATAATAAGATAAACCACGCGCCTTCCACTAATAATTACTATAAGGAAATCGAAAAAATGTTGAATATTAAATAAAATATTTAATATTTGAAAAATTAAAAAACTTCGGCTTGAATTCAGAAATGGCGGAACATGCTTAAATGGAGGGTCACACGTTCAATCATAATAATTTAACACCGTTACATAGCTGCAATAAAGGAAGAAAAATTGATATTTTAGAGAGTTTAGAGATTCATAATAATAAAATAAATAATAAAAACATAATTAACATTCAAATATCACCCTTAACCTCCACAATCCTATCCATTCTAACCCCGCCCCCTGACCCCACCACCACTACATACATCCAATCTCCATAAATACTGTCTGTAATTGTTTTTAAGTAAGTGAAAAATATGTTATTGATAATGCGAAAACGTTATAACATTTAAATAAAATATATAGTGAAAAAAAAACAGTGTTTTTCGATTCAATTCATATGTAATATATTACAAATGAAATTAATTAAAAATGAATGCGGTCACTAAGACGCTTGTGTGGAAAATCTTTGGTCGATAGAGTGAGGAATGAACAAATTAGGAGTGAATGTAATGCTTGCTGTAGTGTGGTAGATAGAATAAAGAAAGGAGTGATGAGATGGTTTGGTAAAGAAAGGAGTGAGGAGATTGGCGGAGCGTATGACCGAGGAAAGGATGGTTAAGAAAATATATGAGGCGAGTGTTGAAGGCAACAGGAATAAGGGCGTCCGCGAAAGACCTGGCACGATCAGATACTACAAGTATTTGAGGATGGCCCTGTTAAATGCCTCAACATCCGTAGACATTGTAAGAGAAGATGTATGAATATAGCCGAAGCAAAAGTGATGTGCCAAGACAAAGAATGTGGCATTATATCGTCTCTCTACCCCTGCGTGAAACGGCGTGATGGTTAGTTAGTTAATTAAAAATGAATTTCGACAATGTTTGACTTTGTGGAACTTTGAACATTTAAAAAATATTGCTTGGTCAAAAATAAACTGTCTTGATTAAAGAATCGTTCGGAAGATTCGAGTCACGAAGATGCTGATTGGACACATGGTGGTACATAATCTATACTAATATATAAAGAGGTAAAGTTTGCAAGTTTGCATGTATGAGGTAATCTCCGAAACCACTTATCCGATTTCAAAAAATCTTTCAAGAGTATTTAGAATGAACTTTCAGGATACTTATAGGCTATATATTATCCCGTTAAAGTAAAAAGACTTTTCGTGGTGATCTATTTTATAACTAAAGTCGACGATAAAATGGTCGAGCGATGCGTTTTTTACGAACACTGCCTTAACGGTAAGAGATATTTTAATACTTTTTATAGAGAAGTGGTAGAACTCAAAAAGTTCTATAAAAGAGTTCACAATTACATATATTTACATGTTAAGTTTAATACACAAATTGATAAAATATGATTAAAAATTACTGAAAATCTACGCGTGCGAAGTCGCGCAGTTAAGCTAGTGTTATATATAATTTGATCTGGTCTTGTCACCCTTAATTTTTGGTATCATTTAAACAATCATTACATATTACTATCAGTAAATTTTATAACAAAAAACTTAAGAAACATCTACATAATATCTATTTGATTTGTTATGATCATTAATGTTATTGTTAATTATACCAGTTGAACGCTCCTAGAATCGTGCCACGCTAGGTGGGCGCCAAGTTTCTAATATGCATTATTATTATATATATAATAATAATGCACCGGCACTGCATAGTCGAACATAAATGATCTGCTTGATAAACATTGAAAATGATAGCAATTGACGTCTATTGACACAATGCTCAGATATTAATTTAATATCAATCTCATAGTTATTGATTAATGTATTATTTGATCCATGTATTGGAAATTTGACAGGTGTTAGGTTATAAATCACTTCAGTCGGAAATAATTACAGCTATTTGATATTATAGTGCGTATTGGAGTACATGTGAAAGGTAAAACGATGTATTTTTGTAATCATTATCAACTTATCGAAAAATTTAGTAATCAATATGTTCCTTAAAAGACTCACTAAATGGAGATTTAAAATTTTTACTGACCGGAATGAATTCATCTTTATTTATTTATTAGGAATTGATTATTATTAAAAAATTCTCACATTAAAGGACGGATGTTTAATCAATTGTAACTGTTATTGTTAAGAAAAAACAGATTTCTAAGAAAACGTAATTAGTGGATTGCAATGCTATGCAAGCTTCTTGCTTAACTATTATCGTTACCACTGATCAATGATTTTTTTGAAAAAAAAATTTAAATAGTGTTACAAGATGCTAGAAATGAAAGGAGCAGCACATAATGGAGGATTCGGTACAAAACTATAAATAAACGAATATCCAAAACCTTATATAAAACGGAGCGACGCCGCGTGGCATAAGTCTAATATTGACATTTGATAAGGGAGTGGTAATCTAGTGCGAGTATTGAAGGCCAGCGATTAATGTACCAGAGCACCTGCTGGTGTGCGGAATATTTTGAGTGAGTGGATAAATGCGATAGGAACGACGTGCGTCAGTATTCTACAGACGGGAGAATATTCTAGAAGACGAATATAAAGTGTTCCACAGACAAGTGACTAATGTGGAATTAGAGTGAATTTCGGAGTAGTGTTCCAGTTAAGTGTATGTTCAGTGATTTTTTGTAGTCAATAAAAGTTAAATTGATTTGAGTGCCCTCTTTGGCGCTTGTGATAGGTACTTACACCGAAAATGGCGGTAACGATTGGTATTTCTAAGCTGGTTCAATCTTCGTTGAATAGTTCTTTGAAAATTCTAGAGATAAAAGTACTCACATATATATGTCCACAAGCGCTATCGGAACACGCGCATGAATAAAACATAATGGGATAGATTTTTTGAATAATTTAAGTATATTCATATTTATTGTAACATTCAACGGAAAAAAATTCAAATATGTAAGAATGAGACAGTTTAGTATAGTAATTTCTTTTGGTTTCATTTAGTTTTGTAAACCGATACCAACCTCGTCACGACAGAGTAACGGTACCTTGGCGTATGACATATAATGGATTTGTTTCACTTTGTGACTCTGGCAGAGATTATTGAGGCGACAGTTACGCGGAAAGGCTTCTTAAGATGGTCAACACTTTTCCGCAAGAATAGAGTACTTATTGTATTCAAGAAGATCGTAAGTACGAGTATATAATAGATACCATTGATTCCAACATGCGGTTACTTTTTGCAATATTTAGAAATACTCTTAGACCCGATAATTAAATTGACACATGGACAACTCAATGAACTCTTGTCATGTGTTTTAAAGCTGAAATTTTATCATGGAAAATGTTGAATGGTTCGTATCCTTTGGAAATTGTTATGTAAAATTTGTAGTTACATCAGATGTATATCGTAGATCTACATATAACATTATGAATGCCATTTTGAAAATTGTGTGCTTATTACTGCGCACTTATAGAAATGAGCAGATTAATTTAATTTAAAGTACAAATTAATTAAATCCCGGTATTTTTATAAATAAAATTGAAAAAAATTAGCGTGCCACTCACGAAGGGGTTGTAATGTACTTCTTGGGAGCCTGAAATTCAGGTAGAAATTGGGTGACTTTTCACCTAAAGGTAATTATTTATTTTTATTTAATTTTATTCTCATTTATAAATGTACATATTAAACTTTTGTTTTATTGGAAAATTTTGAAAAAAATGGCCGTGTCACGTCCATTACCGTAAAGCTGCTCCGCCGTGACTGAGACTTTCCCCGGTGCATGTTTATGTGATTCAGAAAAAAATTAATGTACTTAATAAAAAACGAAATTATCCCAAATGTAGCATATCCTATTTACAAATTTTATTTAAGCAATTGTTATTAGCAAATGGCTTATCGGGTAAAAAATCCAAATGCTTTATTTCAGATATTTCATTTCTAAATGGAAAAAGAACATAGCAAAGAAGATCCATGGCATTAGACACGTCCATTTTTTTAATAATTGTTTAACATGTAAGTCAATACAAAATAATCGTCCTGTAAAAATTTATCTAATTTCTATCTTGAGTTTCAAGCTCCCAGGTTTAAGGCTTTTTAGGGATGTATGATACAATATATGTATCCTATACATGTAATCGTATTTCGATTCATTATAATTTAAAATCTTACAAAAATATATCGTGATTCGTTTCACATTCCTGCATAATGAATTATGCAGGAATGTATTATGTTATTCAGAATTTTTAACAGAAATCTAGTTTACCTACATCCGATGCTCTTGAAGCACGTTTTTGCATAATAAACATTCAAGTTGATATTACGCATTTTATTCGATGGAAATAATATTAAACTCTTTTAATATAAAATAAATAATACATTTGAAAACCACACAAAAACTGTGATACTATATTGACTGGTTAAAGTTCTTTTGACTTAACTCCGACGATAATTTTATTTAAAACAAGAATTTGGGTTATGTATACCCATGCCTGACCTTTTGTGGTTGTTGTTCTCAGCGGCAGCAAATGGATGAGAAGGGTTAAAGACAGAAAATTTTCCATCCTTAAGAATGGTTCATATCTATCAGTGGGGAAACATAGCTGATTATGACCAATTAGTGTATATTATAGATATCTCACAGAGACGAAACTGTATTAATTATGGGAAAGTAGGTATAGAAGTCATTTGGGTGTAACAGGACTTATGACCTGTCTTTTTATGGTTGGCTTAAGTGATCACTTTACACAATTGTAACATTCGCCATTTCCACCCATGATAGAATATACCATGCTTATTCATTTTTTGGAAGTTGTATATATGTTCAAATTGCGTGAAAAGCTTTCATATATGAGTTGTAAGCGCCTTTTCCATGCGGCCTGTACAAAGCCATTTTCATTCCCCTAAATCCCCACAGATGTGGGGATTTCCACCACATTTTGAACATATATACAACTTCCAAAAAATGAATAAGCATGGTAGATTCTATCATGGGTGGAAATGGCGAATGTTACAATTGTGTAAAGTGATCACTTAAGCCAACCATAAAAAGACAGGTCATAAGTCCTGTTACACCCAAATGACTTCTATACCTACTTTCCCATAATTAATACAGTTTCGTCTCTGTGAGATATCTATAATATACACTAATTGATTAATAATGTCTCTGTGACATAAATCCAGCACTGTTCTGAAAGATTTGAACAAACTCAAAATATTCTGGATTATGACCAATGTTACTAGGAATGTGCAATAAATATTATGCTAAATTATTACCGGCTTCAGTATAATTTTTTGCTAGTGAATGCGTTATGCACGTTTTAATTGGAACTTACAATTTTAAAATATGTAGATAAATCTTATAAATGGATTAAGTATTTTTCAGTTCATTTATAGACGGATGGAATAATTGACTGCCGGATACATAATAGATAATATATTGTGTAGTTGAAGGTCTGTTGCGGATATTAAGAGACTTGTCTTAAGCATAATGGATTGAAAAAAGTGTTTTCTCTTTAATTATATAAACCTACGCTTTCATTTAAAGGTTTAGCGTGGAATATTTTTCAACAGATACTTATAGATTTATGGCCCTTTCCGGTATGTATCAAGGGTTAAGCCATGTCACGATATATCTACGTACGTATATATAAATACACAAATATTATAAATGACTGAAAACAATATGTTAAATTTAATACGCGATTACCCGTGAAAACACGTTGAACGTTTTTTGGGAAATATCACCACAAACAATAATAAAAATCAACAATATCAAAACAGAGCAGGCAGATATCTGTTAAATTAACTGCTTATAGATGTATATACCATTTAAAAAATATATATTTATAATTTAACTTTAGTAAGAGTAAAGAAAACTTTAGCAAGCAAGTGTCATTTAGAATGTCCGTGTTCATGGATGTAATATACATGTAGTTTATAACAAATAAATGGTTTGCGCCTACATTTGCAAACTGTAGAACACTTGCGATAATCATTTGTCTTCCACATGCTAAAATGTGGAAGTAGGAAAAGAAAAAAACTAACCCATAAAAACTATGTTTTTATTATACTCCCTTTCTCATTTTATCAGGTTACGTGCCTAATGCCCGCGTCGGGGTGATTACTCATTTGAAATGATTCCAATTTGAAAAAAAACATTAAAATTTCAAAAAATTCAAAATTATACTACAATTATTAAATTTTTTTAAACGAAAATTTGTTAGATCATTTTTGTCGTCACCATGAGTCTGACTGCAAAGTTTCAGCTCGATGGTTCACTGGTAAAGGGTTAAAAATTGATCCAAAGTTTTTCCGGCAGAAAATAAACCGCAGACGCTACGAGTTAAAAGAAAGGGAGTAAAAAGAATTAAATCAAAAGTAAACCATTTTATCTTTGAATATTATGTTAAAGAGGTATGACTGTAGAAAAGCTTTACCCAGCATTGTTTCGATGCTATCCTATAGATATTGCATAATATATAGTTACAGAAATATCTTCCACTCATTGATTATTTTTAAAGCGTGACCACTCACCTAAAAGCTTAACCCGAGACAGCAGTCGCAGTATTTCGAGAAAATTGAGCATTTTGAATGAGAAATTTATGTAATGTATATATTTACATATTATGTAAGTCTACGAACTGCCCACGATTTTAGAGTGGTGAACTAACATGATAACGAAAGATTATTCACCGATTGCGCCTCGGAATAACAAATTATATATGATTAATCTCACTTATAACCCGGTGCATGCCGTGCCTGTGAGAGGCCTTACTGCTTGATTGATGCATCATCAGAGCCAGTTCAGGCTGTGCTGGTCTCCTGGGCCGACTGTAGTCTGTTTCATCGCTCTCTTGCTCATAAAACGGCCTTGGGTGTGTGGTGGCTCCCTCTGCACAGTTTCATCGCTCTGATTCATGTCATTAGATGAGTAAAACAACATGTCATTTTTGTAGAACAGAAAGCACTTTCGCCAGCGAAAATAATGGTCGAGTTTTATGTAAGGTACGCTCGCCCGACCGGCGTCGTGTGGCCTGACAACCTTGCGAGTTTTCTTGCGTGACGGCTATTATGTGTCTGAGAAATTGTTTTCTCACAAATCTTGACCCTTGGGTTAATATCGTGTAATATTTTTGCTATTGGTTTTGTTCCATGTTGATTGATTATTACGAGTTAACCTTACTTATGAGTATGCTGTAAATTTTGGGCATTCACTTAGCAATATTTAAATCTATCATCATCATCAGCCGCGCTACAATACTGAGGCTTGGCTGCCTGCATGAATTGTTGCTATATTCTTCGACGGATAATATCCCCTTTTTAATTAACCACCCCCATAGCCCACTACTAGTAGCATGAAAATATTGATTTATCTAGTATTTTATGATGTAACTTAAATAAATGTATTCATATTGCATAAAAAATATTCAAAGACCTACATTTAAAGAACTTTCTTTATAAATTGCCATAATATAATTCATATAAACAGAAATATATTGAATGTTTACTATTAATTGTAATTAATAACTCAATAATTCAAATAAATGTAATAATCGATTTAAACACCGCCAATTTATTAGCATACGATTGTCAAAGCAAATTGACAGTTGGAATACATACAAAGCATTTAGTATGTTAGTAAGGATGGAATTTGTAACACGTTTTATAAATACTAATAACAGAATTAGATATGGCTAGTGGGAAAATATTCAGTTCAGTGAGATTCAGTTAACAAATTTGATGCATGAAAATGAGTAAAATAGCAAAAGCATTAATATAAGTTGTATATAAAAGCAACGAAAGCTGTAAAGCTTTAGTCACGGACTACGTTTAGAATTTTAAATCTTTTTTTTCATAAGATAAGGATGATTAAATCAATATTCCTTTCCCAGAATTTTAAGTAATGCACAGTCTTTTTGTTTGTATGCGTTGCACGCCACTGCCCACTACCAATCCAACAAGCCATCTGAATCTCAGCCTACTATTATGGTGCACCCTTGAGGGGTGATAAATAAAATATTCTTTGCAGGCTGCTGATCTAATATGCTACACAATTGCTCCAGACTTCTTATTTAATTTTTTTCTTAAAAAAATATAGATGAATACACTGAATATGTGTCATATAAATATTCATGCAATTTTCAAACTAACCTAAACGCTTATTCAAAGATCACTAAATGACCATTATTAAATCACTAAACGCGCCACTAAATCACTAGACCAACAAGCTACTATATCACCGATTGATTTGACCATACAGCTGGCATCTTCATACTTATCGTAGAATTCCGCATTACATGTCTTTATCTTCGGAAACCACTAACATTTACAGGGTCGTAAAATCTATGGAGATTAATTTTCAATAATGTCATATTATTGATTGATATGGCAGTTACTTTATGGTGCAACATGATTATTTTAATTGACAAAAAATTAAAAATATCTAGAGCTCTTTAATCGTGTTAAGAATAGAAATAGAGATCGTTTTTGAACCACAAATTGCGTAAATTTAAAAATGTGACAAAATCATTAGGTATACAATAAAAATATTAAAAATGTTTGATTTTGTATTTAATTTTTATTGCTGTGTAAACCTTACTTGGCGCCTCCCCTAAAAAAATTGTAATCTCAGAAAAATATATGACGAAAAAGTGACCAAATAAATACTTCATACTCATTGATTGGCGAATACATATTTCATTAAGTAATCACCCATAATATACGTTTTGACAGTAGTTAAATAAGTTTTTGAAAAACCACAACACTCACGTATTCGAAAATTAAAATATTTGATGTCCGGTAGGTAGGTGGGTAAAGAACTTCTCTATAAAGTTAGCATCTGTACGGAATCTGCCTACCTAAAAAATATTTAAGAAAATAATTCTTACTTATTGCCTACCTAGCCAAGTACAAAGCTAAGCAACCGTTTTCGAACAAATTAATGATATCGAACAAATGAGATGGAATTTCATTCTTTTATTAATATCAGAAGAATCATGCCTACTTTCATCAGATACATAAAACCACTTTTTCCATTTCGGACACACTTGTAATTAAATTAATTCAATAATATGTTGGCCGTATTACGCTTCGAGCTTTAAATTGTAGAAGGGGTTTAAGATTTATTAATTTCAGCCTCTAGATAGATACCTGTTGTAGACCTGAACTATAATGATTTACTGAAGAAATTAAAATTAGCAACATTGTCCGACAGAAAAATTATTTCTGGACTTATATCTTCTTAAAATTCTTAATGGCTCAGTAGAATGTCCTGAAGTGAATTCATTAATAATGTATCATGTTAATGTTAGGTTAGGTTAGGTTAAAAAAAACTTTTAATTGTCAGTCTGGAAAAACTAATTATACCTTTATTAAATTAGCCGATTATAGATAACATAGGCATAGTACCTAATGAATATGCTTACCTGTCAGTTATAATTTCAAAGGATTTACATTTTTACAAATTAATATTCATTGATCGGAAATTGTCTTTCTTCAATTTAAAATCTAATTTTAAACTTGATTTAAAAGTGATCAGACGGCTTCACATTTTTCTTTTTCTTACATTTAGTTTCTCAATATTTTACACTATGGGGCCTTTCAAGTATTACGTAAGCACCAAAGGGGGTGGGGGGTTTCTTTGCTTAGTTTTGATGACATGGGGGACGGGGGAGGGGGTCTGGATGGTGATTATGTCAGCAATATTTATTTAATTACTTTTTCTGATTTTTTTACAAAATTTGGAAACTTCGAACATGTAAAACGTGTGATCTTTATCATACCTTTGTAAAGTCATTAATTCGTCACATCAAGGAGATCCATAAAAAACAGGCACACCGAAACGAGAATGAAACCTATAAGAATGGCTGCTCGTCGTGCTAATGAATTGATGTCGATATTACAAATTTTAGAGGAATACAAAGATGTTGAAAGGCTCGAAGAGAATGATGTCGATATCCTGAAGAACATAAAATTGAGCAGACACATAACATCAAGCAGCAAACATCCAATGTCATCCAAGTCATGGATTCCATTGTATATGTATGTATCGACTGAGGACAATTAATTTGAATTAACTAAATTTTTTAGTAGAACAAAATAAATTAATATCTTTTAAAATAAAGAATATAATATTTAAATACGATGCTAATAATTTGCTTGAATAAATATTAAATATGCATTTAATTCCTTTAAAGTCTATAAATTCCTTATTTCTAGATATAATAACTGCTGCCCATGAATAACAATAAAGAAATCTGAACAGATTTAAAAAAATACATACCAATGTTTACGTAAACATAGAAGGGGGGAGTATGAGCTTTGCTTACTTTTGCTGACAAGGGGTGGGGGAGGGGGGGTTAAAAATGGCTAAAATTCTGCTTACGTAATGCTTGACTGGCCCCTATAGTGAATATTGGGATGCACTATCTGATTTCGCTAGTACTACAAACTTGATTTTTCCTTTTTTTGCTTATCAATTTTTTTTTACTTATTAACTTTTTGTGTACTTATTATATTTTTCTATGTACTGTATACTTTTGTACTATTTTATTATATCATATATTATATAATTCAACTACCGTATTATATATTATTTCTTAGTTGTTTTTTTAAGGCTCTAAGGCCTTTTTATTAACAAAATAAGATTTAAAAAGTTAATGAACTAAAACAACTAATTTTTTCGAAATTATACATTAGAAATCAATTATATAAAATAGCCAAATTTAAACTGTTCACCGTGCAATTATGCCGTAATCACCTAAGCGTTAACTAATGATTTTTTGTTCAAATAAAGATAATTATAAAATCAGTTTCTAATGGAACTGCGTTGTGCGCACAAAAAAACGGATTAAATAAATTCGTAACAAACACCTTTCTTTTAGAATATTTGAGCCAATCAGAGTAAATGAAACTGCTTTGTGCTCGAACAAACCACGCACTAACTCGTTTTTTTCTCCTCTAGATATCGAATGTTGACATCTCTAGTTTTCCTTTTCGATCGAGTGTTTGTTTATGTATCGCGGCTTGATCCAGAACCACTTTCATTGAACTGGACGGACCGCAACAACGACTCGCAACCTTTTATTCATGGCTAATAAACTCGTCTGGGCTATGAATTACCTTTAATGACAATGTGAGCTATTTTCAAGAACGCTGTGACAGGACTAATGACGGTCAGCAAAAAATATCATGTTTTTTATTACACTTGACTAAGTCGCATTTTAAAATGAATTTATAATAAAATTAATTCTATCACGATAGTACATGTTGAAACACTTGCACGGCAAATTAGTTTCTGACTTATTTACAATTTTTTTAATACGTCTGACACATATAAAGTGTATCGTCGCTAGTAGCAAAAAATTCGGAAGAGTTTTGTTAATTCAATTATGAAAAGAAAATATTATTTACGCTACGGATGAAATGTCAACAGTTATGGAGATTAAAATTATTACATATTTTTATTATTATTATTTATTATTATTGTTACTTAATTACTTCTTTTTTCAATATTTCTGACATATCTTCTGTAAAGCGTTGGAGTATCATAAAAGTAACTCATATCGAATATTCAAAATTATTTTGCTTTGATACATGTCAAATAAAATGATTTTTTAATCATTTTATTTGACATGCATCAAAATGAAATTTGAACCAGATTTTTACTGTCAGTAATATTGAAAAAAAAATGCAAACTAATCTTCTGAACTGTTCACATTTAACCCAAAGTATCAAAAAGTAAAAGCGTGAATTTTATATTCAAAATTGAATGATGAAGACTCTCCCCGTGTTTTTGGTACTATTTAAGAGACACTCCGTGTGTAGGTACAGTGCAATGATTTTATCTTATTTATACTTTTTGTGCTAATTACTGTATTTTATTTTTTCTACTATTTTTAATATACTTTTATTTTATACATACATACATACCTAACTACATCAATAAGATAATTACTTGAAATAGCGTGTACTAGACACTTCAGAATATTTTGAGTTTGTTCAAATCTTTCAGAACAGTGCTGGATTTATGTCACAGAGACATTATTAATCAATTAGTGTATATTATAGATATCTCACAGAGACGAAACTGTATTAATTATGGGAAAGTAGGTATAGAAGTCATTTGGGTGTACCACAGGACTTATGACCTGTCTTTTTATGGTTGGCTTAAGTGATCACTTTACACAATTGTAACATTCGCCATTTCCACCCATGATAGAATATACCATGCTTATTCATTTTTTGGAAGTTGTATATATGTTCAAATTGCGTGGAAAGCTTTCATATATGAGTTGTAAGCATTCGAAAACTCAAAATATTCTGAATTGTAAATACTGGTAAAAAGGAATTTTAACAAAAATTGGAAATAATATTTCCTGGCGTATCCTAGTGTAATGCAAGTATTCGGATGAATTTCATTACACACAATAAAGTATATTGCTCCCAAAATTCCGTAAAAAATCAATTGTAGATTTTCTCATTAGCGACATCTGTGGGGATTTAGGGGAATGAAAATGGCTTTGTACAGGCCGCATGGAAAAGGCGCTTACAACTCATATATGAAAGCTTCACGCAATTTGAACATATATACAACTTCCAAAAAATGAATAAGCATGGTATATTCTATCATGGGTGGAAATGGCGAATGTTACAATTGTGTAAAGTGATCACTTAAGCCAACCATAAAAAGACAGGTCATAAGTCCTGTGTACACCCAAATGACTTCTATACCTACTTTCCCATAATTAATACAGTTTCGTCTCTGTGAGATATCTATAATATACACTAATTTACTAGACACTTGTAAATATCTAATTTTACAATTAATTTGTAAATTATGCCTGTCTCAACACAGATTATTCTTGTGAGCCAGGAATAGTTCAACCCAAATTATGTATCACGTGCATATAAATACAAAATAAATAATTAAATAAATAATGCTCTTTAATGATATGCCAGGAGAAATGAGAATGAAACAAAAATTGTCTAAATTTTAGCCAGGCTAAACGATAACGAATATTGTTTTTATTTTAAAGCATAATATGGTAGGTACACTATTATAGAATAATAATAATATTTTGTACATCATAAGTTAAATATTTACTATAGCAAATAAAGCACGCCAATTAACAAAGCAATAATATTAATTGTATTTCAATAATCAAGAGTTACATATAATACATATATAATCATTGCTTGAGAGATTGGATAAATTATAATAAAGTGGCATTGAATGCTTGTCTCATTTGCCTGATTTGTACACTTCACTTAGCTGGTAGCAACTGTGATCGGGCATTTCGCTAGTTTTATTTACGTTGCATAAGTTGTTACATTAAATGGTTTGTGTTCAAACATGAAACATTGATCTCAGACAATAATAATAATATGTATATATGTCATATTTGGATAATTTATATAGCACCGTTTTCGTGAGAATTCACCACAAGGGCACTTTACACATAAAAATTATTAAAAAAAAAAATTTACTGCCTTAAAAAACTTATTTAATAATTCTGGATGACATGAAAAAAGGGAATTTATGGTTAAAACTATAGTTGAGAGGGCCAGGAAGAATTATTATTATACATTAGGTAGGTACTGTTGCAAAGGTGTAACTCTATAGGTTTTTGTATGATTATCTAAATAAATTTATCTTTGTCCCAGTTTGTTTGGTAGTTTATTCTAAAACTTTGATCCAGTCACCACGAAAGCACAGTTACTGAAGTAAGTTTTGTGGGCGTGATTTACTTCAATTAATGTACTTCGATTAGATTTTCTTGCTGAGCGAAGTGTTGTTATCTGGTGTTGCGGAAAATATAATGATGAAGTCGGTAATGTATTGAGGGGCCATGTTGTGAAAAGCCTTGATATAGTGAGGCCTAACTTATATTTAACCCTCTCTAGTCATTTAAGCCAGTGAAGGTTTTGAAGATGGTGTGATATATGCGAAAACTTTGAAATACCGGTAAATATTACTCGAAATGGTACTCTAAAACCGAAAAAAATAGTTCAAGAAAACAAACCTAGAAAAAATCTAAAACACTTTCGTCGGTAATTTCAGCATAAGTAGCAATAACAAAGACTACATAGACAGAGGCCGAGTCATTTGTTCAAAAAATACTTTTCATTTTGTCTGGAGAGAGTATTTACACGCACCGTAAGTTCAAAATATCGTAAAGCATTGTTATGGTTTCGAAGATAGTATCGAACTTCTCTCAATTTATTCCTCAGTGCGGGAGTTGAGAGTGCGGAACTGTTATTAGTTTATAATGATGACCTCTGAAATTATATATCAAATATTCTAAGTAATAGTATTGTTCTCACTCAGTCGCTTAGAAAATTAGGTAGACATAACACAAATATATGTAATAAATATGTGATGCATGTAATGTCGTAATAGGTGATGCATGCAAATATTATACACACTTGAGCAATTTTGTAGGCACGCACTCCACACAGTCAATATTATGTAAAAAAAAAAATACGCTACTAATATGAATTCCGGACTGAATGAATAGGGGCTTCGCAGATCTTGTAACGTACGGATATCCGTAAAACAATTTTTTTTTCTATTTTCTAACAACTAATTTTCATTTTTTTTTATTTCAGAAGTGGGCCGCAGTACTTCACATATTGGCACTGTGTTGTTTGGCTTCCGCGAGTGACAAGAAGATCGAATTAGATGACATCGAACAAGATAACTTAAAAAGTGAAAGGGCTAACCAGGATGACTCGAATGATGCCTATCCGGAGACACCGAACGTGAATGCGGAGCAAACTGTCGAGTACCAATCACAAGACTCGGATGCCTATAATAAAAAACAGTATGCTGTAGAAGAAGCCAATCCTTCAGCTCCGTCCTTACTTCAATATCCTTCTAGAGTTTTCCATCAAACTGGAATAAAATATGTAGAAGTCAATAGAGGCCAAGAACAAGCGCGACAATCTGAAAACTACCATCTGAACCATCAAGCGACATCTTCTGCCCAAAACGGTGAACATGGTGAACAGCAGTCGTATAGATATTTTCCTAGGTTAGCCATGCACCTCGTTTATGTTCCTCAAATAGCCGCGTCTCCAGAAAATAGTATTCTAATGTACACCAACCAGTACCAACATAAGGTTCCCGGCATTGTCTATCAGCCACAACCGCAACCCACATACGTTCAAGTACAACAACAGGAGACTAACAATATTGAAGCTGAAGAAGAAAGCCAACAGCAAACAGAAGAAGTTAATTCATCGCACGCTGGATACTTGCCACCACCTGCCGAAGAGTCTGCAGCTCACGAGCAACCGGCACAACAGCAATACGTAATAGCGCCTCAGTATCAAGAACACCAAGTGCAATATGTTGAAAATGAAGGGAAGACTCAGCATTATCAAACGTATGCACCGCCACAACAGCAGTACGTATTGGCCAATCCAGTGCCGCAACAAGTGTACTATAAAACAGAATATAGGTACGCTTCTCCTTCATCATCTTACAAAAGCGCAGCTCCACAATATGAAAGTGGTCATAATCGGATAACTCAGATTGTACCTCCCGCGATCGCTTTCAGCATTCCTGCCACTGGACAAACCGGCGACACGCCGAGAGTTCTATCTCAATACGCGCACGGAGTCTCGCGGCCAGTGTACTCGCACATCTCCGGCCACTTGGTGCACGACCAGTACAAGCCGCACGACAGCAGAGGCGGCCTCACCCACGAGCAGTACAATACACCTCAACAAGTAACGGGAAATTATATCAACGAACAGTACAGACCGATATACAGCAATCATTACGTAAGGAAACCGACTTCGTTATTGGACTCGTATATCCCATCTTCGTTACAAATTGAATACTTGAAGCGCGGATTGAGCAAGGAACCGCTGGCGACGTACGATTTGATCGCCAACTCGAGGAGGTATCGATTTGAAAGAGGGTTCCTGCCAAATCAAATGTATACGACTCCCAGTGGCGGAGTCATGTTTGGGAAATTCAAACGAGCTGTAAAAACTGCCGAGTCATAATGACGCTTATACATTTAATTAGGTTTTATTTCATTTGAAAGATTTTATCGACAATGAATTATTATTGAAATTGCGCTGATTCCATACTACGATTTACTGATCGTCTTCCTTTAGCGAGCGCGCTTTAAATATGTATAAAAACAAATGCTTGGCAACCTAATGCACTGATGTGTCATTTCATTAATTTACTGCGGTAAAAAGAATAAATAGTTTCGTTGTCACGTATGTTGTAGAAATTGTACATCTTTTGGCGAGGTTCCAAAATCATTTCCCGTAATTTAATGATAGAGGGAGCCACGATCCAGGTCGAACTTTAGTAATATTTATCGATAATAGCTTGTTATTATTAAGTTAAAGTCATCTTCATTTTATATATATAAATCATTCATTATAACTGTTATTATTATGTTTTAAATTTATAAGTGAATTTGTAAATTTCAAAATGTAGTTTACATTATTTTAAGTTATGGCTGGGGTGATGTAATATAATTTGTTTTGAGAGAACTGTGAACAATGTTATAATTTGATTGTTGTTATTATTGTCTAGTCGTATTGAATGAATGTGAAATAATACATAAATATACAGACAACTAAAGCTGCCCCGAAGTTATTCTAATAAGTATTTTTTTATACAAGTGAATCAATAATAGATTTACTCCCATTATTGATGGATTTAGCATAAACTTTGCTGAGACTATTTATCACTCAAATCATCAGAATTATTCTCACTCCATTTTAAATATGTAAGCTTTAGTTGCTACCTATTTTTGGATAAAATATAATTTCAATACATCTTTGTGAATTTTTGTTTATTAAGATAAATAAATTTTCTGTAAAATAAAAATGTTTATTTGTTGTGACAATTTATTTTTAAATAAATGAATTTAAGTCCAATTTATTAATATTTGACTCAGGTATTTTTTACAGTCGTATCTAATGAAAATTTTCTGGATTTTTAAAAATAAATATATGTATAATAATATATTTTTTACATGCCTCTGAAAGTACAAATAATTTAAAAATAAGTATCCGTATAAAATGCTGTCTTCATTCAAGTATATTCTGGTAGATAAATATGAATTCGAAATTTTTTTCATGTATTAAAATTATGATTGAAAATAAAACTAAAATAAGCAAAGACAATGTTATGTATTGTAAATATTCCATATAATGCTTAAGTTGATAATAAAGAAGATTTTACAAATATTATATCAAGAACATTTATTTCACCCCAAGTTGAAATTGAAATCAGAATATAATTTTTAAGCACTTCTCATATTAATTATCAGACATGGAACTAACGTAAGATCACTACGTAAATATAAATTTTTACGATGCCCAAATTATTGTTCTGGGTTAGTAGTAGTAAAAACGACAAACTATGAATCATTCACTACATCTGTAATTGACTATCACTGGTTCTCTCTCTCTCTCTCTCACTGTCTCACACTTGGTCTTAAAAATATCGTCATTTGTAATTAACTTACCAAAATATTAACTTACGAATGGTTGCTGAAAACCCATTTCCATTCTGCTCTCCTTTCGCAGTACAGTTGTTTCCAAAACAACTACATATATAAAATTTGAGTAGGTACATATATAAAATTATGGTGTTTTATAATTTAATTATAATTTTTAAATTTTATTAAAATGAATAACCACAGTGAATTTGCATTAAATATTAAAAATAAAATATCAGTCAACTGGAGTTGTGTGGAGTCACGAATAATGTTAATACGCCCTTACTTTCATATAATTGAAAGGTAGGCATTTCTTTTTAACTTTCTCCATATAAGGGAGTATTAAGTTCGTGAGATTCCACCACCTTACCGACTCACTATAGAATCTTCTTAATGCCAATGAATTATAAAGAATTTTCAACGAAAATTGGATATTTGTGAGTACGAAGGACGAAAATGAGAATTTTAGATACATTTATACACATTGTGACTATTCCTAAGGCCTTTTGACCGACTTATGGAGCGTGTAAAAGGATGAAACTCATGGAGACTCGTGTCGAAAGCCGGTTGAAGGACTGTACCTTGGTTGATGAGAGCGGAGTGAGAGGTGAATTTTGTAGGCTAAGTAAAATGAGGCAACTTATACACATCGACCATAAACTGTAACTCTGTGAAATAATCCGAGATCAAACTCATATTCATGCAAATTTGGTCATATAATAAAAAGCGATAGAGTATTGCTGGAAGAATTCCAGCAATATTCTATCAGCTGCATTCGAATATCATTATATCTCTATTATTTTATATTCACTCAAAAAATCCCTTAAATCCCATTAAAATAATATAACCTTTTAAAATAATATTTTGTTCAACACATGGATTGGTGGTACAGTAATGTTGATTGTAATATATCTGTATCATTAGAAAAATCTGTGTTGAGACAACCAAACGACAAATACGTTCGATAAATGACTCGGTACTCAGCAATGACATTACTAATTCAGTATTGTCCTTAAGCAAAGAAATGTTCAAAATCAAAACTTCACGCGAGCATATGACACATTGGAAAAACAATCTTCTTCTTCTTCTTCTTCTGCTTCATCTAGGACTGCGTCCTGTCATTGCTCGGAGCCTGTTCCTGGGATACAGATGTCCAGCTATTTCGCCATCTTTTATGCGGTCTTCCTGGGAGTCTGGTACCAGACGGCAGCTTGTTCACTGCTATGCTCACTACTCTCTCAGTACAAGCTCTCTCCACATGATCTCTCCAGTAACGTCTTCTAGATCTTCCCCATCGGACAATATCCTCGACGTCACAGGTCCTTCGTATTTCGGAATTCCTCACTCGGTCTCGGATTGTCAGTCCCGCAATGGGTCGGAGAGTCTTCATCTCAGTTATTCTTAGGAGATTTTTTGTTCTGGTAGTGTCAGCCCTTGTCTCGATACCGTACGTCATGATTGGGTGGACACAGGTCTTGTATATCTTCACTTTGCTCTCCTTGAGTATATGTTCGTTTCTCCAGACAGCATTTCTCAAGCATCCAGCAATAGAAAAACAATATGGAACAATATTAATAATTTTGAAGGTCCTCAAGGTTAGCTTCTGGGTTTAACAGATTATATAAAAGTAAAAAATGAAAAGAGTAACTGAACCTGAAGAAAGCCAGCATTGATGAAATTAAGTTAAATGAAAAATATAATGATGCGTAATCGTTGACAAGATTATCATTTAGGCACAATATAAGTTGAACGAGAATTACAGGTGAATATTACCAATACGATTGCTTGAATCTTTCAGAATTTTTCACAAGATTAATTAATATAGAAGAGTTTTTAATTATCTATGAAACATATTGAAAATGAGTTTGAGAGAGAAAAAAAGCACCAAGTTAAAATTTGACAAATAATTAATTGAATCTTTCCAAATAACACTTAAAACAAATAATTTTTCAAAGTTGTTCAAAGTAATTCTTGAAATTCACAAGTAACAAGATGGAAATTTGCAATGGTTCTTTTTGAGGAATTAAATTGAATGAAATTTATTTTAAATGTTTTATATAAGAAAACTCTGTGCTAAAATACAACGCCGGATGCTACCCGCAGATAAGGAGCTTTAAATGTTTTTTTTTTCGTTGACACGAATAATGGCATGAAATCATTGTTATATACAATATGGAAAATATTTCTGAAGAATGACCATGAAAATTAAACATGTTATCAAAATACGGTATTTTCGAAGTCACAGGTATTTAAAAAAAAAATATAATACAATTTATGAGGGATTGTACGTCCTAAATCATTTATTTTTATCGCGATTTACTGTTTAGTGTGTAATTTGTGTCCATGGTTAAAAGGGGTTGGTTAAAATTGTACTTATACATATGAGTAGCTGCGTATCAAAACCTACCCGACGACCATTTTCGTTTTTTTTTAGATTTGAATTTCAATATATTCTCTAAGCTCAATCCTTCTTTTTTAATATTAGTTTACTATCATTACATGTGCCAATCTGAAGTTATTGCTATTAAAAAATCAACTTGAGTTTCAAAACCTACCTAAAACCAAATTAACTGCCTTTCATAATCGACTTGCCAAAAAAATAGTTCATGGCGTTAGGTAGGTTTTGATACGCAACGCCTCATATATCAAATATGACGAGGTATATTTTAATTTTTTTAAATAAATAATGGCGCTATATAATATAACTTCGGTGGTAAAACGTGATTTAAGGAGGGATGGAAATGAGATATGGAAGGTCGCCAACATGACAGACCCGCCCGCTTAAAACTTCAATGCAGAACCCACTCTCGAAATACACAAGAAATGCCACGGACCAGAATAGGCTCCCATTTAGAATAAAATGAAAAAAAATATTGAAGATGAAGAATAATATCTCATTAAATTATGTAGAACTGAGGTCACAATTTGTTAATATATTTTGCTGATATGTTTAGCAAGCCTCAGTGGATTAAATTCCTTAAAATAAATATTTTACTCATCAGTTCGTTGGTTTACTATCAAAATATTAATAAATTGTGATCTAAAAGTACAACCAGAATAGCGACCTCTTGCGTAAAGCAACGTTATTTTTCAATAAGGTTTATTACTTTCTTGTTCCGCTCAAACGGCTTTAATCTCGTTCAACATAAACATTCGATACATGAACGACATCTATGATAAAAATAGAGAATCATTATTAAAAGCAGTAATTTTTTTTAAAGTTTACAACCTTTGGAATACAATATAGTTGAACATACATCACATCACATTTGTTTGAATATCCGTTCAAAGAGGAAAATATACAAATGTGTTGCGTTCACGATATTGGGAGTTTCCTGTGTGCAGCATCGTTGAACTCTCTTTAATACTGATAAAAGTTTTAGCTTGAGATACGGTAGGGTATAAAAGCAAAGGTAGAAATATCCAAAAATATAAAAAAATATTTTGAATGTCGTCACCGGGGATCATTAATTTAAAATGTACTAACAGAAGGTATGTAATCAGACGTTTTAAACGGGAAGATTTATACATTATTTTGCTCTACATCCTTATAAAACACCACCATTTACCGTCTAGTTTATAAATTAATAAAATCATTAAGCCATATTGATTTTTCTTCTGAAAGAAAGCAAAAGTCATATCATGCTTTCTGCTAGAAGAATTTTTGCCACTAGATAGTGAAAATTTTCAATTCAAATTAATCTGTCGAAAAAAAATAAATACTGATCTAGGAAACGCTATTTTGAGTCTTAAGTTTTAATTATTGTAGCTCAGACTCGATGAACAAAATTTATCTTAAAATTGCACTTTTAGGGTAAGAACGAACTAAAATTATGACGCCAATAATTATTTTTTCCTGTATGTTGTTTTTTTCATAATTGGTTATTTAAATTGAAATATGAAAAAAAAATAGTACCAACTAATATTATTTTTATGTTAAAATTATTTTTCATATATTACTTGTTTTGTAAACTAAACTAATAAAAAAAATGTCAAAAAAATAAAAATATTTCGGTCACGAGGGCCGATCCACACAATTGAACCGATTCCGGTCTGCTCTCGTTCAATTAAAAACACATGATGTCCACACTAGTGGGCGAGTTTTGCTCACGTTTCATCTTTTTTACTCCCTTTATATTAACTCGAGGCGTCTGCTTGCTTGCTTGCCGTCTTGCCGAGAAAACTTTGGATCGATTTTTAAACCTTTTCCCGTGATCCAATCGAACTGAAACTTTGCACGCAGACTCGTGGCAACGATCAAGAAGATCTTTCAAATTTTCGTTAAAAAATAAATAAATATAGTATAATTTTGGATTTTTCAAATTTTTAATGTTTTTTTCATACAACTTGTATGGATATTTCAACGCATATGGTAGACGCGAAACCCGAAAATGAGAAAGGGAGTATTGTAAAAACTTGGTTTTTATGGGTTACTTTTTTGATCAGTTTGCTCAGATCTGCGTTTCAAGTTGGACATATGTATATTCCATAAATATTCAGAAAAAATATTTTTATTAAGTCCAATCAATAAATTAATAAAAACATTTTTCTTAAATGTCATTTAACTTTTCTATCGAAAAATGTGTTGTTATATTATATATAGTTTAAAAAATATTTATAATAAGTAATACTTTAATTTATAATAAACCTTTTTTGATGATCTTTTCTTTTTCAATAGAGTGATGTAAATGCTCAATGAAATAGGTACTGACAGAATGTATTAATTAAGTCGGCAGCTTCTGTATTTCATTGATATCAGATGTTATAAAGCGGGTGTCAGATAAATAAAAAAAACAAAAATTTAATTTTAATTTAATACTACGATTCTGACTGCTTCAAAAATTTCAGATCTCCTTAAATTCGAGTATCTCAGAACTTGTTTTTATGTCTTCTGTTAGTATCCCTTAAATAAATTTTGCACAACATTGCTCGCCATGACAAGAGTTTTGAAAAAACATACTTGGTGGATTAGTGAATGGTGGGAGAAGTCTTGCCGTTGTCGGCAAGAATTTTTTCGTAAGACAGGGAATTATGGAAGTGCAAAAAAATCCAGTAACAAGAATGATGTCACCGAAAAATTATTTTTTTAATTTCCCTTTTAGTTTTTACGTATCACGAATTATATTTTGAGAGTAGTAATATATATTAAGAGTGCTTTAAAAAATTATACATTACGAAATCCATACAATACCAAACAAAATACCAAAAGAGATAATAAATAAAATTATGTATCAATTCAGGAAATATCTGACAGAATGACTGTAAGGATTAGATAGAAATACGAAATAATTATTAAAAATGTACGATAAAACATAATATGTGGGGTATAGAATCAAAGGCAGCAATATCCAAAAAAGTTGAATGCAGTCTTCGAGGATTATTAATTTATAATGTAATTAATTCGGGATTTTATTGGAAACAAAGCTAATAAATTTATATTCTAGGAAACATGATTTTGGAAGGGACAGATACATAAAATCTATAATTCAGTATATTCTGAATTAGTAATCCTCGGTGACTGCATTTTTTTTTGGATATTTCTGCATTTGCTTTTCCTCTTCCACTTCCACTCGCCACTTGTCAAGAAAAAAATCATCAAGTAGCAATGCTAAAAAAGTAAGTACACCTTAAAAACGTTATGTTAAAAAATAGTTAAAAAAAAAACCTTTGTTACTCGCATTGTCAGAAACGAAGGAAAATTATTACATAAGAGGTATATCATTACCTAGTTAAATAAGAAGCAAAAGCTTCAATAAACTATAAACAATAAACTATCTACCTACTTTCTTTATTATTATTAATTTATACTTCATTCAACTTATAATTATATAAATTATAAGTAACATGAAAAAATATTTTGTGTACAGTTCATTTAAATTACATTTTGTTGTCTGTTTTTATTTTATTTTTAAATATTTACTCATGTTTTGTATTGTTTATCTTACGTGTCTTATCTTTTGCATTGAATGAATTAGTTCTAAATTTTTCAATGGATTTTTATTTTACATATTGAAATTACAATATATTGCACTATTATACTATATTTATTGTATATTAATATTTTTAATGTAAAAACCTGCAATGAATTAATTAATCTTTTTTTAAAAATGTATTGTCTAATTTTCTCTTATTGTATTTTATTTTAACAAATTTAAGTTACAATGTTTAAGTTACAACCACACTATTTTGTTACATCTATTGTATATTCATCGTATTATTACTTGTAAAAGCCCATTGGGCGTAAATAAATAAATAACTAATAATTCGTTGTCTGTCCGTCCGTCCGACAGTCTGTCCGTCTTTTTTTTAAAAGTATTTTATCTTTTCTTTTTTATTATTATATATTTTTTTAAATAAACAAATAGTTATTCTTTTGGAGCCGAAATGTTAAAATACCGTCATTTTCGGCGGGTTATGGCTAGTATATAATCAACGCCGATTCCTCGAAAGTGAAACTTGGAGATATTGCTGAAGAATGCTGAGCTGTTGGATAACTCTGAAAGGAAAAGAATGCGGTGCATCTATGGAGCCGTGAATATGAATAACGGAGGAGTATTTACAGTCTGTGAGAAGAGTTTAGACTCTTAAGTATTAAACACGTACGTAAACATAATCCCACCGAGATGATGGTAGGTTATTATGGACTTGATGGAAATCCAGGAAAGAAATTACTAATTGGAAGACATTGGGTTCCGCTAAGTAAACAATGTGATGAAAGACGCTCAAAACCTATTGCTGGTGCATAAATGGAAATGAGCATCAGAACATCAACTATCATGGTGCTAGAAGATTTAAAGAACGTAGCTCGATTTTGAGAAATTTCTGTTCAAATATCGCACGTAATTAAATACTTCGCTTAATTGGTCTGCGCATCACTGGTATCATCACGACATGTCGCTTATCTTGCACCGGCAAAAACGTCAAAATAAACTAATCCATGGCCGCGATACGGCTTCGCTTTTATAGGAAACACGTTGGTTTTCTGAACATTCCAGGCGTTTGTTGTTTGTAACCTGACTGTTATAGACGTTCCTGCTTTGTAATTTTTGGTATAACAACGTATTATTGATATTTTTCGATAATTTTTAATTTTTTAATTTTTTAATTTAAAGACTATCGACAGGTCAGAATGATTCTAATGGATAGTCATTAAGGACAAGGTGATTAGTACAGTTACAATTTACGATAATACATTAAAATAAAACATTAATACATTATATTATTACATTTATTTCTCTTTTATTTTTATTCGCTTAATGCACTTATGTTTACTATTACTTTGATTTTCTTTGCTTTTCATTTTGTTACTTATACAATTTTGATTACGGCCTATTATTTTATTTTGTATACTTACTTTTGTTTCTCCTGCACTGGAGCTAGTATGGCTGGTACCGACTTCTTCGGCCACAAGAGCACCCCCTTTTGTGCTTTTGTTTTTGTGTTGTCTTTTTCCCTACGGGGGTGGATGATCTCACACTGTCCTTCCTCAAATCAAATCCTTTTCTTTTTCCAGGTTCTAATTTTATTTTCTTATTTGTTTTAAACATGTTAACCAACTCTCTTTGTGTTGTAAATTTATGTGTATATGTCTTTGTATCTTTAGATATATAATATGACATGTAAAAATGTCTTTAGGTTTTCACGGCCGTTCAGATCTTCTGTGTATAGTTTTCTGGAATATTCTGCCGTGTATATGTGACCTCTCTGGCCAACGTTTCGGATCCCATTGCAGGGTCCATCATCCAACATCAGCCCTGATGATGAACCCTGCAATGGGATCCGAAACGTTGGCCAGATAGGTCACATATACACGGCAGAATATCCCAGAAAACTATACACAGAAGAATATGACATGTGCACATGCATATACATTAAATTTGTTGGAATTGATACATCACACATATATATCAATATCTTTATATTCTTGCACAATGTTTCTGACTTACTATCTATTATCATTATTTTTTTTTTCCAATATAATCTACTGTTCTTTTCCTAGTGTTTTATATTTACGCTATTGCGTTGGTCAATGTATTCTACCAATGACCTGTATTTATACATGTATCTTTACTCACTTACTTATCTGTGTTTATTGCATTTGTTATATTATTGTGTCCATTTTTCTAAATAAAGACGCTCGGACAGTGAAGGGTTTGGGCGGTCGAATCTCCAGGCTGCAGGAGTGCGTGTTGTGGCTTGGCAAATTGTCTGCGTTTAGCATTAAAATAATGCCAACTAGGCGGCGAACGTGCTGGGCCGATATGGACGCATAACACGGCCCAGGATGTGTGGTGGGTCCCCTTCACTGTTATAGACGTTTCTCGAATGTTATAGCTAATTCCAGAGTGAGGTTGTGTGCTCGAAAATGTAGTGGAAAGTACTAGAGGTTTCGATTCTATTCTTCCATAGTGCCTTGGTAAATTTGGTAAATTTCTCCGAATACGTTACAATATGCTATTACAAATAAATATTGTAGAAGAACTGGTTATACCTTCATATTTTGAAATGTATGATAAACATAGCACATACAAGTATTTATTCAACATTTATTTTTGTGTTTAAATGATAATATAGAAAGTGCTAACAGGTAAGCTTTAAAAATTTACGAAAATATTTTATCACTTATCTTTTAATTTATTGAACATACTATACCTTAATATGATTTCCACATAATCATCAATATATAATCATTTATCATAACTGTGTGCATTAATCTTTGTTTTAGTCGTACAACGGCAGTCCATTTGACCAATTGTTGACTGCCAGCTACGGTTCATCATCATTATACTAAAATTTGATTCAGGAAAACTTCGAGCCAACGAAAAAATTTTTAATTACTCCGAGCAAGGTCCGAACTACTAAGAAATGATCAAAAGCTTGTTATAGAATGCGGACGTGGACAATTATTACTATATAATTTCAATTATCGCCCTTCAAAAACACTACGTATTAAATAACAAACAAATATGTTAGCCATTTAGAATAACCGGAATCTCATTTGAATACTAACACAGTATACACATAAGTATGTACATAAACATATAAAGAGTATCAGCTCTTACTATGACAATCATTATAATAATACAAACCGACAGATGTAAAATAAGAATTTTTAATAATTAAACTATTTTTTTAAAGTTAATTGATGATTATTGTATTGCCATCAGGAGTACGTCGCTCTGCCAAATTTCAAAGCGAATGTTAGCCAAGAAGTGGGTCTAATATCAAATACGAGATTCCTGGCTAACAGATAGGTGAAACTTAATAAAAACGCGTAAAAATAATTCATTGAATGGAATTCAATCACATTTATGGAGAAATCAAAAAAGAATAATTAAAAAAATATTCATAAAATTATAATAGTAAAACAAAATCATATGCCCTGACACAGGTTTGTAGCTGAGATTTTTCTACTGTTGGTCAAGCGTTTTCTTTTCAAAAATACTCAGTACACTTTTTAACTTACTTACCATCACGCCGTTTCCCCGTGGGTGTAGGCAGAGAGCATAGAGCGCCACACTCTTCTGTCCTGACATACAAATCTCGCCTCATCCACATTCATACATCTTCGCATGCAAGCTCGCCGGTTGTTGAAGCTTCTAACGTGACCATCTTCCAGTATCTGGTTAATCTGGTCACGTCACGTCTTCCGCGGTCTCCCTCTCTTTCTGGCGAATCAACACTTGCATTATATATTTTTCTTACCATTCTTTCCTCATTCCTTCGCTCAATATGCCCAAACCATCTGAGCGACCCTTTTTTAATTCTATTAATTATGCTAAGATCAGCTTTACATTCGTTCCTAATATCTGAATTCTTTACTATATCATAAATTGATTTGCCACACATACGTCTGATGGATCTCATCTCCACTGCATTCAATCTATTTTCGTTCCTCTTTTTAATATAGCATAAATACTTGTGTTAATTTATATTATGCATGTATGAAAGGAAAAAAGAACTTACTAACTAACCAACAGGCAGAAAGGATAGAACGCCACATTCTTCTATCTTGGTCTACCATTTTTGCTTCGGCTATATTCATACATGCTTCTTATGCATGCTCTATGATTGTTGAGGCTTTTAACAGGGCCATCCTCCAATACTTGAAGTATCTGATCGTCTGTCAGGTCTGTCGTGGACGCCCTATATTCTTGCTGCCTTCAACACTCATCTCATATATTTACTTATCCATTCTTTCCTTCATACATAAATTATTAAGTTACAGAAGGTTTTGCTGAGTACGGGGTGAAGATCAAGCTTATTATGCAATTGAAACCCTGTATGAGGGTAGTAGTGGCTGCGTGATAATTAATGGAGGATTCACGCCGTGAAATATATCTTTATACTTTTTGAATTATGTATGAATGTATAATGCTAGATATTTCAGTGTTCAGAAAAAAGAAAGGAATTTATTTAATAAAAAATAATGGCAATGAAAGTTTTTGCGTTGTTCAATATTTACGAGTTAATAAAAGTGTTTAATTTTTATTGCTTGTGCAGTAGGTGTGAAAAAAGTTGCATTAAAATAAATTAAACGTTCAAAGAGATATTTCATCGATACGAGTAAGGCCTAATATTTAATGAGGTTAATTGAAAGTTAAAACATCATGATTTTATGACTACTAGCTTCTGGTGCTAAATAGACAAGGCTAACACCAGAATATAAATATAAAAAATTAGTATACAACATAACACTTTTAAACAATAATACTGACGTCAGAATAAATGTTTTCAACTTAAAATATTTTTGCATCATAGCACCTTGAAATTTATGTATTTTTACTTAGTGTAATAAATAAAATTATATGCTTTTCTTTATTTTAAATATTCATAAGAAATTCGAAGCCTGCAGATTTTTTTTAGAAAATGTTTTGTAACTAGACCTGAAGAACAAATAAAAAAATTTAATACACGTACTATAAAATATTTCTAGTGCAAATATTTTGGTGCTCACCATCAAAAGTAATTAATATTCCTTTAAACTTCACAAGTTTTCTTCTGTAGTGGGTAAAAATTATACATTGAAATTATGCATAAAATAATTTTTTTTCTTGAAAATTTTGTATTATTACACAATAAATCATTTTTTCTAACTATTTATTAGATCAAACGGCGAAGTACTTAATATTCCTATTTACTCGTATTATGTATAATATAAAACTATGTATGTATAATATAAAACTATATAAGAAGCTTTTCCGTATTTCATTGGATCCAAATGACTTAGGCGTGGCGACAAATCCTATACGGTGTCGTCCACATTAATTAATTTTGGTCCCATGATTACATGATCTCAACTGATCTCAATGAGAACAAAACGAAGGAAAATAAGAAGAGGCACTGATAACCTTCTATGTTTTGTGGAATCTTGTAATACATCCTTGTATAAATGTTGCCAAAAATATAAAAACATATTTCTTTAAGTTACACAGAAACGCGGACATAATTGTTGATATAATTTTAAATTGGGTCCAATTTTGCTAATGCCATTGCGTCAGATTTTGTTGAATATATAACTTTTTTTTAAATAGAGATGCGAACACGGAATATGTGTCACATAAAATTATTACAATTTTCAAACTATGTTACACGCTTGTGCTATGAAAATAGGACTAACTTGATAGTCTGGAGTGAGGTTCGAACTCGCGACCTTTGGATCACGAGGCGAGTGTCCTAACCACAAGACCAACAAGCTTCTTTCGTTATTTATTTCGTTGAATATAATTTCTAATTCGGGCCCATTTTTCTTGCTAACGCCACCGCATCAGATTTCGTTAAATATATATTAGTATGTGATTTTTCGTTTATTATGTGTAACAAATTGTTAATCGTGTGACGCATGTCTAGAAAGTCTCCTCGAATCGTGTTACAAGATAGTATTGCTCAACATGCTTTACGCGAGAGTAAAACATTAAAATATTATGATACCCGTAAAAATGTCTCAGTATCATATTTCAAAAAAAATATAAACCCACGTTCTGAGATATGCTTCAAATCCAAACGGAAGTTGTCGAAAAAAAAACATTAATTAACAATAAAGAGTAAGTGGTTCCGTGAACTAATTAATATATTATAATTTTATTATGAATTAAATAGTCAATTCGTATGTGATGGAAATCGTTCGATATTTTACGCGTTAGAGTGTCTTTATTAATCGTTGTATCAATTTGTCGATTTTGAAATATAGCTGAATCTCTTAATTATTAGTGATATAAGAAAGTATTTGATACATCGATAAATGTGTAGTTATTATGTCAGATTAGATTCATTTCACGAGTATTCAGTTGTCCAGACAAACTTTCTTCATCCGCTGTCATGTTTTATTTTGCTTCTCATGTTTTTTAATTGTTGAGGCTTTTAATAATTATGAATCTTGTAGAAAATCGACTAGAAAAATTAGAACCTGCATAGTTACAACAGCGACAACAAACCTGACGGTGGACTATTCAATAGGATGGAGCACGAAACCCAGAAAACTCTACACAGAAAATCATAGTAACATATTATTAAAAAAAGGCAAATAAATGACATTCTAAAAGTTTAATTAAATTATGTTTATTGGGATTGAATCTATGTATCCAATTATTTGTCCACAAGAATGTGATATGAATGTCGTGCAAGCATCATTATTTAAAACAAAATGAGCAAGTTTGCACGAAGTTTAACCAAGAATTTGATATTAAGACTTCTGCTTCCGTTCCAGTTCTGGAGTTAAATTATTAAAATTTGCTTAATTTTTAAATTATACGTTAAGCAATACGTTCACAACACAACAAAAAACCAGTATTTTTTCCATATAAGGTGTAATTATATTTTTTCTACAATTCTACAAATTCTACAAGCGTATTAAAAAAGTATTGCAAATACAAAATATTTTGACCTCTTATACCTAATTTCATACATACTTCAGAAAATTATTCTTAATTACCGATCATTACCGTTCTTTGATTTTTATTTTGTAGGAGAAACACCGAGTGGAAATATCTATCTTGATAAATAATAAATTATTGAAATATCATTCCTAATCATTAGATGATCATTATAAAAGTAATGATTTCGTAAGAATTAATTAACGTTTTGCAAAACGTATTATTAATTATCATACATGCTTTATTATGGCACTGAAAATTTCAAAGATTGATGAGCTTTACAATTATTATACGTTATTTGTAAAATCAATTCTCTCAAAAGGAAAAAACGACAATAATTTATGGATTTTTTATACATCGATTCGCAGCTACGATGTCGCAATTTCTCGACAGCCATGAGTTATTTAATGGCTAGTAAATATTGCATCTTTTCAAAGATGTCCTAAATTTCGAAAGATAAAGAAGATTACAAAGAATATGTTCATCAAAGAAAACAAATACATGGCTGTTCAGAAGTCAATATATACAATTAACACAGTGCTTAAAATATTACGAAATAAAAAGTATACCTGTAATAGAATTTATCATTAGCTCTGGCACAATGCTAGTAAAGTACGTAAGAGATTTTTAAAATGGTCTGGTTTTGTTGATTTTAATGGTCGACAAAAACACTTTGTATTTGGGGTGATGAAGTATAGATATATCTTAGGTGTCCTTGACGAAAATGAATTATTCCAAATGCACGGCGGATTTTATGGCTTATAAAACATTGCATGCATTGTGAAGTAATCGTTTTTTGTTTTATGTAATAGGCAACAATTAACACTTAGCTCATTAATTACCCCACTAGTTAATTTATTATAGGTACAAAGTACCATTAACAACGAAAGCAGATTAAAATGATAAAATAAAATAAAATGTTTCAAATTAAATTGAAATCTCAAGCAGTAAAAAGCGAAGATAAGTAAAATGCTGTAAAATGAATAAAAATTACAATAATTACGAACTCAAAATAGAAAAACAAAAGGTTAAATGTAAGATATAGAATAAAATAAATAAGAACTGTTGTAAAATTTTAAATAACAACAATTCAATAATGAAAAATATATTTTCTGGTTGGAGATTTTCGGGGTATTTTTCCGTGTTTCTACGACCTTTCTGGTAAACGTTTTGGATCACATTGCTGGCTCCAATCAGTTATCATACATGGTCCCTGCAGTGGTATCCGAAGTGTCGGCCAGAAAGGTCGTAGAAAAAAGGCATATTACCCCAGGAAAGTCAAACCAGAAGATTCTGAACAGCCGTGAAGACCTAAATGTATCCACAGATCTACTTCAATACATATACACAGGGTGTCTCGTAGTTAGGAGCAAGAACTTCGAAAGAGTCTTCGTCGTTTAATTTTGTAATAATGTACAGGAAATATATTTTACACTTTGGGTGATTAAATCATACAGATCATTCACGTAGAAAAGAAAGAGGATTGGTCCAAGTGCATTTCCCTGGGGTACATAAAGTGAATATTCGAGCAAGAAACAACCTGATGGTTTCTGTATGAATACTTCTTTAAAATTAAAGTCAATTATTTTTCGAGAAGTTATTTAGACCGCTGCACCGTGAACACGTGATATTCGGTCGCATTCTGAACTAGGCAATATTGCTATTTCTGTGTCTTGACAGGTAAGCATTGTATTGCCGCCAATTTCGTTGTTTTAAGTTTGGTATGTTTGAAATTAAAGAATTCAATCAATCAGAAAGTTATTCACAATTACCAATAATGAGCTTTCTAATTGATTGAATTTATTAATTTCAAACCTGTCAAACATAAAACGTCAAATAAACGGCGCCACAATGTTGTACAATAACTGTCAAGTTACAAAAGAAGCAATATTGCTTATTTCAGAATACGGATGATTGTATGCTAGCTGTAACCCGTCCGCTCCAATTTTCGTTACAGATTACACCTTTTATCTTGTCATCTGTATTACCCTCAACACATAGATAGTTGGTACTGGTTGGTACCGTATTGATATATGGAGTATTGGATAACTTAAGTGCACCGGAAGATATAAAATTCGTAATTTCCCGGCAAGATAATTTAATTTGAAATTATCACTTTCACTCTCTTCATTAATGATTGAATATTTGAAATATATACACATTCGTTGCCTTTACTTCGATTCTACTACTTGTTACGAACAACTAACCAATTTTGGAAACCAAAGAAGATGTCACACTTGTTTTCATGGCTGTTAAACGTGTTATGCCCGTTTTTTCCAAACGAAGAGAAAAAGAGGACACAACTTTAAAAAATTACAATATAGTACCTACTTATCATCGTTTGTGACCATGCGTAACTCGATGACTACATCGAGGAAAATCAGCAGAATGTGTCGGACGTAGATTTTTGTTGCTCTCACAAAAAAAATACCGAAATTTTGAACATTTCCCATTCAATAAAGATGGTGGTATACAACCACGTGACGGTTAATCTGCTCAGCCAATTATGCAGTATTTTGATAGGGGTATTTAAGGGTCGTCCGGATCGGTCCATGACTTTCAGGTCAAAATTATCGTCTTTGAAACGTGAAAACCATCGACCGTGGTG
>JADDOH010011096.1:0-47784 GCA_016648135.1 Agrypnia vestita | reverse complement strand
TTTTCAGAGTTTTACTTTTATTGAAGAAGATTCGGCAGCTACTGGTATGTCTTCCAAAACCGTAAGATTAAATTTATTTTATTTATTTATTTTTTACTTTTAACAATACGCGATTATTATTTTTTAACGAAAACCTTACTACACAGAACCTGTGATGTATCGTTAATTTACAGTATAAAAAATTATATACATAAAGGAATTCAAATAACACAACATACAAACAGTAATATAAACACGACGAACTTCATAATAAACACACTAATGAATCTTACGTGCGTACGTAGATTATATCAACAAAAGAAAAATAATGCTTCTGTACTATTTCTTTATTATTATATTATCTCGATGAAATTCATTCTATTCCGTTTTAATAATTATGTTATTTTATATTATACCAATGAGACTTATTCTTCATATCGATGGTTCAGTTCCATATAAAACCGAACCTCTGACACTTTAAAATACATTTAATCACCACAACCGATTTGAGCGAGAAACTGCAAGATGTCAACTGACGCGAGTTGTTTGTTTATGGAGCACCATAATTCACTAAAATATATTTCCATCCAGCGATATATCGAATTGTATTTTTATGGAACTGAGAGATTGTTTAATTTTTTTAATTCCTTCTGTCTATAAATGGAAAACCAATATTTTTTTCGAATCATACCTTTGTGGAACTGATAAAGAACGATTTTTGAATATAATGGGTAATATAACTCAAAACTTCAATTTTTTGACTTACCGTTGTATGGAACTGAGCCATCGATATAGAAACACATTGCGATATTGGAAAAAATCATTTTTTTCAATACCCTTAACACTGATAGTAATTAATGTATAAATATATTTTTTTTTTGCAGAAATCTTCTCTTACTGATGAAGTTTCGGCAGCTACTGGCGTTTCTTCAAGAACAGTAAGATCTTTAATAGCAGCATTAAAAAATAATGGCAAAGATGACGCTGTGTCGTCGCCAAAAAAAAAAAGAAACCTGGCTGAGTCAACTCACTCCAGATACTTTTGACGAATGTGTGATAAGAAGGAGTATATATGATTTTCATTTGAAGGAAAAAATATTACCTACAATCACAAGGTTATCGCCCGTTCTACAAGATGCCATCGGTTTCAACGGTTCCGAGTCATCACTGAGGAGAATTTTGAAAAATATGGGATTTCAGTGGTGCAAAACAAAGGACAACTTGAGCGTATTACGAGAAAAACCAGACATCGTTTGCAAAAGGATATCCTATTTGAGAGCGATGCGGAAGTATCGTGAAGAAGGCAGGACAATAGTATACACAGATGAAACTTATGTTCATACAACCCATGTGTCATCATTTTCGTGGAATGACAAATCAGGTGAAGGCATGAAAATCCCAATATCAAAAGGATCCCGTTTTATTATTGTGCATGCCGGCAGTGGAAAAGGTTTTATACCTGATGCCTTACTTATGTATAAATCCCACCAAAAGACTGACATGAACTTTACTAATTACCAAAATGGTTGACGGAAAAATTGATCCCCAATCTAGAACCCAGGTCTGTGGTGGTTATTGACAATGCATCATACCACAATAACTTGGTAAATCCAGCACCGACATCGAACTCTAAGAAGGCCGATATGATAGAGTGGTTAACTCAAAAGGATATTTGTTTTAGAAATGATATGCTTAAACCGGAAATATATCGGCTAATATGTTTAAATAAAGACATTTTCAAGGAATTCGCCGTCGACAAGCTGTTCATCGAAAGTGGTCATGCCGTATTACGGCTTCAGCCATATCACCCAGACCTTAACGCGATAGAAAACATTTGGTCAATCGTAAAGGGACATGTAGGGTCTAGAAATGTGGACATGACATTGAATTCCGTCGAAAAATTAGTTAAAGAAAAGGTGTCGTCAATCACTAGCATTGAGTGGGGTAATATCTGCAGTCATGTGTGCAAAATAGAACGCCAATATTGGGAGCGGGATATTGCATTTGACGATTTCACCGATGATGGTAATTTAATTTTTAATGTGTCTGATAACGAAAATGACGACATATCTGATTATGATGCATACTTCTAATTTTTAAGATTCGTTTAAATATTTGTTTTATTTTTTGTCATTTTTCCTAGATAATATATTCAATTTTCAATACATTTTTTCATATAGAGTATTTTGATTTTTATATTATTTTTCTAATAAAACATATAAATCGAATTATTTTGTTTAAGTGGTCCTTTACCCTGAATTTAAATTTGTGAACATGATTTTAAAATACCTATATAGATATGTGGTAATGTTAAAAATAAAATAATATATTTTTGCATTTTTACACCATGGTCACCCTATATGCTTTGGCATCTCTAAATGACGGAGACTTTACACGACGGGACTTACGTCCGACGGCTTGACGTCCTGACGCTCAATTTTCACCATACTGAGATTAAATATGATTACACATCAATAATGAGTTTCAAAAAGCGTCTCAATAACTTCACATTAGAAATGTATGGCATTTAGCCTTTCGATAGCAAACATTACAAAACAATTATTTTCTAAAAATCTAAATTACAGTAACTACTAATCTGCTTCTAACATCGATATGCTGCGATTTCTTCACGGGTCTTCTATGGCAGTATTTATCCTGTGCATGATTATTTTCAGCTGATCTATCCTGTGCAAGGTGCAGCACTCATGTTTTGGACGTGGGGCCCCTTTGATATTACGGAACCAAAATACACCTTCCCCTGCATAAATAGCTGTAAAAATCATATTTTTCACTCGAGAGAACGAATCCGAAGTATGGAGCCATCGTTTGATAGTAGTCATTAGTTTTCTTGACTTACCATCAGCTAGTCCGGGTCCAGATAATATTTCACCAAAATATTTATGTAATCCGTCCGCTTCATGCCTTTAGTAAATCTTTTCGAAAAGGAGTCTGTGCAGTTATCTAGAAAATTAAAAATATATCTCTATACGAAAACGATAATAAATATTACTTTAAAAACCATAAACTATCCCAAAACACGAGTACCATATGGCAAAAAAAATCAGTCTCAAATATCTGTATATACGGGGTGTAACAGAGCTGGTCCACAATACTTTACGAGTAGATTCCTGCTATAATTATGAGTCTAAAATGTCCTAGCAACCATGACGTAATATCAATAGCCATGGAGATATGCGAGAATATTCCTGAATTATTATTACAGTAAATTATATCGAATATGAAAAATTCATTCCCTTTAATACGAATCAAATAAAATAATAAAACCTTCCAACTTCAATTGAAAAAATTTCCATTGTAATTTCTGCATGATTTTTATTATTTTATTTAACTTGTATTGAAACGAATGAATTTTTCGTAAACGATATAAGTTACTGTAAGATAGTTCAACGTTTTGTAAAAAATAAGTCAGAAATATTGGAAAAAAAATGCAAACTTTGATATTGCATAACTCCATAACTATTGATATTAGGTCATGGTTGGTTGAGCATTTTCTACTCATAATCAAAGCAGAAATTCACCTATAAAATATTGTAGACTAGTTATGTTACAACTTGTACAAGTACCTTGGTTAAGCATAAACTCTCTCTCACATGCGAGATCAAACCCAATCAACGTTAGTGAAGTGGGACCCACCACAGACCCAGGGCCGTTTTACGAGCAAATGCTCCCGTATCTACCCTACACTTTCGCCATTCAGCTTGGCATTGTTTAAATGCTAACGCAGTTTCCTCGATACGCCGCTGACGACGCAAAAGCATTCGTGCGAAGGCGACGCGGCGAGGAAACTGCACTAACCACTTCACTGTCTCTGAAGGGCGTTATGAAAACAATTTATTAAAGAAAATAGTAATACATAAAAATAAAATCTCAACTAAATGACAAAATATAACCAAAAGCAGAAAAATACAATAAGAAAATATCAAAGCATAAATATCAAACATTAGAAGTATCATAAAATATCAGAAAATAACAAAGCGTAAATATAAGTAAAGCAAAATCAAACAGATTAACGTCAACTTCAAGTCAATTTCCCGAATGTCCGACAGACGATTGCCCGACAACCAACTGCCTGACGAGCCGACTCGACTGTCCGACAAGCCAACTTCCCGACTAAAAATATTTCATTTTAAGTTTTTCAAAAATCAACCGCCGGTTGATTTATGAGCATGCTAATGTCATTCACCATGAGAAGGGGTATCTTTTGAGCATGTGGGAACAGGCTTGTCTATTATGAGCATGCTTATGTCATTCGCGGCTAGTATCGATTATCAATGCGATCTTCTCAGTCAGCGACAGATGAAACAAATATGGCGCGTTGGGAGATGATAAAACATTACTTTTCGTACCTTATTATAGGAATCAAGAATGTCTGTGGAATACTCGGTTACCGCCATGTAAAAGTAATATAATAATAAGAAATAATTTTTATTTATTTATTAATTAAAGCCCTATAGGGCTTTTACAATAGATAGGTAAGTGTACATAATCAGAATATATAGATAGTTTAAAGAGAAAAAAACAATAACATGTAAACATAATAATGACATAAAGACAAAAGAAAATACTTACAATATAGATACAAATATATAAATATAATATAAAGTAAAAAGCAAGTATGTACAATATAAAAAGTAGAAGCATAAGAAAAACATAATATAATAGAAATTTAAAAACAATAAAGTATTAATGTAGAGTAAAAAGATATAGCACAAGCATTGAAAGTAATGTTATAATAAAAAATATACATACAAATCAATAATTTAAGTTCAATTCGACAAATACTAGTAATCTTTCAATACACCTTTTAATATATATTTGAATAATACACAGTTACTAGCTGTGCCCGCGCGGTTTCGCACGCGTAGATTTTTAGAGACTGTTTGGATCGTCATAGAACTTTCGCGAACCTTCTAGAACATTCTTTTTCCAGAACTTAGAATTCGAATGTACAGGAACCATCTAGACACACCGACACATTCCGCCACTTATAGAACTTTCGGGAATTTTCTAGAACCTTCTCCTTCCAGAACTTTCTAGAGCAGGTTTTCCGAAACCTTCTAGACTCACCGACACAGTGGGCGCATCTATTTTGAAACAATCTGAAGCATTTGCGGCCTTCCCATAACAAAACAATGTGCTAGAAAGCACAGTCACCACTCCCACCCACGCACAGCCACCCCCACCAAACTAGCACATTTTTGATGTGACACCAAGGGCTATCTACCACCATTACGATACTATATTGATTGGCAAAGACGTCCAGTTGCTCGTATCTGTTTGCTAGTCTAGTTTTTTTATGTTTATGAAACTTTATTATGAGACATGAATGATTCAAATCTTACAATAAAAATTAATAAAACTAAAATCAAAAATGTGCGGATGGAAACTCGGGAACTATTTTGATTTATCGGTTCACTTGAATTTTCTATTTCAGTTTGCAATGTTTCCATTTTGAACAAGAGCGTCTCTATTCTATGACAAGAGCATACCAGTAATAAGCATATGTTTGGTTAAACCCAGGAACTGTTTTGATTTTTTAATTGACTTGAATTTTCTATTTCAGTTTGCAAAGTTTCAATTTTCAACTAGAGTTCCTCTCTATTCTATGACAAGAATGACAAGAGCATGCCACTAATAAGCATGTGTGTTTGATTGTTAGTTTTGAGCATGATCATTTACGAGCATGCTTATAATGAGCAAGTGTGTACAGTTGTTAGAGCATGCTAATGAGCGTGCTCAAAATAAGCATGTGTATCTGTACCTTAATGAATTACTTTCATGGCGCTGCGCACGGTTGTAGATTTTTTCAGCTCCTCGCAATGTTTTCCTTTTGTAGACGCTTCTCAGGATTATTCTGTTGAGAAATAGAAATTTTCATAATTAGCTCGTCATCATTCACCTTTTAGTTAAAAAGCATTATGATGTCGACAATGATTTAATATGAGAAAAGAGATGTGCTAGCATTCAGATGTGATATTTTTAAAATATATTTTGTCATTGCCAAACAAGCATCATTTTTAAAGTTACTTATCAGTTGCGCGCCACCATCAAGGCTGATATCGCATCAGTAAAATTAGCCCTGGTGATGGACATTACAATATGCAAAATGTCAACCACAAAGATACAATATCTACACTACCTCACCCAAACTAATTTGTACATTATATCTTCCCTTCTACTCCCGTCCCACATTCCCCTCCACCCTCTCCATTCGCTATTAATGTATGTAAATTTTTAAATTCAGTGGAAAATTTTTAAGATTGTTTTGCTGTTAACTTTTCCCAAAACAAAATAAATAAATAAACACACAAATACACACACTCACACAAACTCACTATTGGACATGTTTTTTCTTATTTTTTATCGATTGTATATATGTGTTTTCTTGTAATTGGCCCAAAACTCTGTACATCAATTATTGTTTTTTTCAAGATTGATTAATTATATGGCTGTAAGAAAACCAATAAATGAAAATAAAATAAAATAAAATAAAATATAGACGTACCTACCACTATAACTTGACGTGCGAGGGAGGGCGTCCCTGTCGCGTAACAGAAGTTGCCAGGGTGTAAATTTATTACACAATACATAATGTACAGAATGTCCGGTGACCGGCCATCCAACCGCTATAAAATAGACTCGCGCACCGTCCGCGCGATCCTATTACTATATATGGAGCCTTACGAGAGCGTTCGGTTGCGGGCACCGCGCGGTTTGACTAACCGCGCGGTTATGTCTGAACATTACATACAAACCTACATAAATAATACCCGCGCGGATCCCACGCGATTCTGAAACCGCGCGGTTCCCGCTGTGTCTGAACAAGCCCTAAAAGCAAGAAGAAAATAAATAACCAGCTCGATCTTATGAGAAGTATAAGTATACGGCGTAATAATGAAAACGTCGAAATAAAATTGCTGCAATAAAATATTTCATCTCGCGTGACTACTATAAACCCCGCTGAAAAGTAGTCACACAATATCAACACTGTCGTCAATATCATTTTTGTTTTACTAACCATCGCGAATGCCAAAAAGTCAATATTAGATAACAGCACACTATTGTATTATGATGTCAGTAATATTTATATCAATTTATTCGTGATTTCCTATCTTAAATTATAAATTCAGCTCATTAAGTAGGTACCTATGGCACCTGCGATTGAAATGATGATGAATTTAACAATTAAATAAATCCGTGAGAGAAATATTAGTGAACATCGCAATATTTTCAACAAATAAATTCATAATATTTAAAAAAATACTATCTGTGCGCTTGTACAATACCTACGTAATTTAGCTTTAGAAATGGAATTAAATTATTGGATGTCGTCTCAAAATGACACAGAAAATTAAAATGGGGTAAAAATATAATCGACATGACATTCAATTTTACAAAATTGTTAGGAAGAGTGGCAGCGCAGATTATTTAGAATACATTTATATCATCCACCATCAAACCATCTCAAGAATCGAGTAAAGTAAATGAAAACATTTACTAACCTGGGATTTCGCATCGTTGAGAATCTTCTTACACACATATAACCTCAAAAATTCTTATTTGCAAAAGCATAAGAATAAGGCTTTTCAAAACATTTGCATCAATCTTTGTCACGCGCATGTTGCATTTACAATATCATATTTATGTAACGGAAGAATGAAAATCCATGTGTGGGTAGGTATAAAAAAATAACCTTGTATTTTTTCATTGGAGGTTCGTTTTCGTTGTCGCTATGATTCCTTTTTACAAACTCCAAAATACACTTCGTGTAAATATGTATTAAATAGATTACGCATTAACTAAATTATGTAAATAAACCTATTTATTCACTTCACAATTCGCCAAACAAAACGCCAGCCGACACCACATCGCGACAAGAATCGCGGTATTCGGATTATTGTAAAAAAAAATATTACCACAGGCAATGATATAATAATACGTCAATGACCACAGGCACTTTGACAATCTTTAGCCGTATTTTGTACGTCAATACGGTGATAAAATAATATTTCTTCTACATTAAATTCACTTAAAAGAATAATTGACTGCGACCACAGAATACCTATAGACCAAAAAACTGCGACGTGTTACGCATTAGGCAGGTATGTAATTGCAGCAATATGTTCGTTTATTAATTTTCGGTGTATTGTCACATGGACATTCTTTTTCCCAATTTCATGTTATAGTAGGTACCTATATTCAAAGTTAGGAAGCCCTTTTCGTTTCGAACATTATTTATAGTACACAAAACCTTACCTACTCCATTGACATCAACAAATGTTTAGTTTTATATAAAAATAAATATATATTTTTGTTTATTTGTACAACCTATTTTTGTAATAGGTTTTGGTGCTCCGATATGTGTTCCTTAAATTCAGTTCACTGAAAAAATATGGATTGTGTTCAAAACTGCGTGCAATGCTCAGCAGATAAATATTTATCATGCTAATTTTAGAAACAAACTTCAAGATGGATTGGTTAGTTATGTGTGTTAACGTGGTAATCAATACTCAATTCGCTCAGGGAGCTTAGCAGTTCGTACTCCTTGAGCAATCTACAATTATTCTCAGTACATGAGCGTCATTTGGGCACACTAACTGTCTGAAGACATTGGATCATTAAATACAAAAGAAAGCATCGGAGTTTTATCAGTTTTCTGTCAACAATGTCGTTGCCAAGGATGTATATGGTTATAAAGTATTGACCACTGGAAATGACACGTAGCAATCAAGTAAATCTAACTTGATTTAGATTACGTTCCTAAACATCTACGCAGTGTTTAATGCATCAAGGTTGCTAGTATGATAAGTTTCCATACAAAGGCAGACCGTCTGTTGCATACTGCCGAAGTTACTGGAGCTGAGTTAAGGGAGAAGAGTGCATGAACATGGCATGAACTGGCATGAATTGCGTTTCACTATAAGTGTTGCCACCTTGCAGCCCTTTTATGAATGATTGAAATACATATTTAAACCAACGATGTGTAACATTGTTTTATGGTCTTGATGCTGAAACCAGAGAATTTATTATTGCAAAGAAATACCAGCAATGATAATTGTACAAATTTTATGTAATTTGAGAAATGTGTTTTATTATGTATGCCACTAAGTAATGTGGAATCAAAATATTTTAAGCTGGAGTATCTGCATAATCTGCAATATAGAACGATAAAGGCAATTATGATAGAGATGACATCATTATTTAAACAAAATATGGGACTATTTTAAAATAGAATAATCATTCATGCATGATATAATTCAAGTACTATTACAGTAATCGCCTGAAGCTACGCAATAGGTGTACATCTTTTCATATAAATACATAAATTTTGTTTAATTGGGACCAAGGTCTATTAAAAACATATTGTAACATGAGAAGTGTATTTTATTACGTTCCTAACATATAAAAAAATTCTTTGAAGTAAAAAGAAAAATATTCAATAAAATTGCCGTTTTATGTACATACTAACATACATATATAGGTAGGTACATATTAATAAAAAATATTAGAAAAATAAAAGTGTTATTCAGTGTCTACATAAAATCTAACAAATGATTTTCTTTTCTATGCAGAATTTATTTGTAACAAGTCCTTTTCAATTGAGATGAGACCTTCTGTTAAACTTGCAATTTTCATGTTCAATAATTTTCATTCTGCTACAAAAATCGGTTAAACTCTATTTTATGGCCTCGCTCTGATTTTCGTAAAAAAAAAGTATCCTGGCTTAGTTGAGTGCCCTGATGTCAAAACTGAACTCAAAATTTGGGGGTCGTTAGTATTTAAAAAGTTATTACACTTTAAAGTTTGAAAATTTTTCATACGTTTTGACATTCACGTTGTTTAATTTACGAGTAAATAGTAGATATACTGATATATTTAAATGCCCTGATTTCAAAAATTAAATCAAATCGTTTTGGGGTTGCATCTATTTCAAAAATTATTACATTTAAATTATTTAACAACTTTTTGACGTTTGATACTTGAAATGCACTTTCCATAGACAACATTACGCAAATCATAGATGAGACAAAAAAATGAATATTATAAGGTACATACAGTTGCCGGCAAATTTCTTGAAATTCTTTGGCGTAGTGGGGGAATGCGCAGAAGACAAATTGGGTCTCGTTGGTGGAATGGTACATGCGCAAACTTCCCCCCACTACGCCATGAAATTTCAAGATGTTTGCTGGCTACGGTACCTGATTAATGTTCTTTTTTGAAAATATTTTATTTCTCTATGAATTAGACAACTTGAAATTTTCTTACACACGAGTTAAAACCCTGACGGGCCATAGCAGGCGAGTACCTGGGGGCACATCAGTACGAAAATATACATTCATATTGGAAATATATTTCATACTTGTAAGGAAATGGGCACAAAATTATCAATTTAAAAAAAACATTTTTATAAAAATTGATAATTTTTATAAAACACATTTTTTGCCAAATCTATATATTTATTATTGCATTTTGTTTTTTTTTCTTAATTATGGTTCGCACCTTAATAGAATTATTAATGATTTTAAATAAAAAAAAATATCTTGGTGAAAAATTGTCTATGGTTTGCGTCATAAAAGGTAAAGTCACCAGTCATGGACACTATAAGCGAATTTTTTTAATTTTTAAGTTTGTGTTTACTGGGGTATTATGCCGTGTTGTTACGACCTTTCGGGCCGACGTTTCGGATCCCATTGCAGGGTCCATTATCAGGGCTGATGTGTTGTCTTGAATGTTGGTGTTGTGGTTCAAGACAACACATCAGCCCTGATGATGGACCCTGCAATGGGATCCGAAACGTCGGCCCGAAAGGTCGTAACAACACGGCATAATACCCCAGTAAACACAAACTTGAAGATTCTGAGTGGCCGTGAAAACCTAAGAACATTCTTTTTTAATTTTTGCTTTGTAATTTGTTCATTTTGCAATACACATTCCTTGGGTTTTGGAGGTTAATAAAAAGGCCTTTTCTCAATCAGTACTCAATGTTTAATTTCAGTTTAATACTCAGTGCAATAAAATATTATAAAAAACTCCTATTCAGAGACCATTAATGGACAGTAGTAATCCAGTGTTGGACCGCCAATTATGGACATTATCTAATTATGAACAGCCATCAATGGACACTAAATAAGCCAGTGTAGGACACCCAATTATGATCAGCTAGTTATCGAAATATGAGTAATCAAGTAAAAGACAAAAGTATTAATTATTAATTAATTATTTTGTTCATATCGACGTAATCTGGACCAAAGGGAAAAAGCCCACTTTTTCGACATCCGTTTGTGACCTATGACCGTCCAAGAACAATATAACTGGTTTAGGTATATTATTTTTTCCTATCCATGGATTGAACACATTAGTAATGTATTCATAAAAAGTTCTTGCACACATCCAACCTGAATCAGATCTGTCAATAATAAACGCTCATAAGCGTAAACTATCATTGGTGGAGCTAAAACTCCAGCAGCATTACCAGTCACCAACACAGTTAAATTTTCTTTCTCATCTCCTGATGCTGTATAGACATTTTTTTCACCTTTGCGCTCTATGACTCGTCCAGCTTTTGGAAGCAAGTAAACGCTTTCATCAGAATTAAAAATTCTTTCTGGGTCATTTGTTGCTTCAAGCAAGCCTTTATTTTCAAGGTAACCTTTAATTACCTCAAACCAACTATGTCATGACTTTTTCTCTCGCTTTACTTAAATTTTTGCACTGTGCGTTCAGAGATCTGGATGCCTTTTCAAAAACGAAGAGAACCACTTTTTTCCTGGCCGATTGTTTTTGAACGGACAGGAATCTAAATTTTTCTTGGAAATTATTTTTTGGACACTATCAAGCAATTGTTCTTTGGTCACAGGGAAGTGTTTTTCAGCCATAAATGCTATCCATTCATCCAGTAGCCTTTCTTCCTCATATGTGAGCACCGTAGCTGGACCTAGATTACACTCTATTGGACTTTTACCGGTGATTTTATTGCGCAATGTTATCCTTGGGACAGCATATTTTTTAGCAGCAACCGATATTGTTTCACCTTTCCTTACTCCTTGGATAGCCTTGGTCATTTGCTCTTTTGTATATTCTCTTCTTGGTGCCATTTCTAGGATGAAAATAAATTTGTTTGTATTAGGAATACATTGAACCCATTATGGACACCTAGTCAAGGACAGAATGTCCATTATTGGATAGACTAATAATTTATTGCAGATTTCTAGAGAAACATGAAGATATACTAGAAACAGACGTATGATACATGAAAAAAAAAATAATGAAGTTCACTTTATGGACACTCTCTCCATGATTGGGTGTAAGTGCTTGAATAATATCCGTTTATGGGCACCGGTAAATTTTAGGTTTAGAATGCCAATGATATTTAGGTTATAATATAAAATTAATGTATTACTACTGATAAATCACTAAATAATATGAATTTCAACAACGACGATACACCTGACACAAAATAAGATGTTAAGTATACTTGTATCAAGATTCTTATAAGAATTGACGATTCCCGACACCGAATGATTCCGCGTAACCACAGAATATAGACCAAAATAGAATGGCAACTGTTATTTGCAAAGTGACATCTTGCGATTATGGGAGATATTATTATTTATTTATATATTTGTCCTTTTTTTCTTTATTTATTTATTTATTTCAATTAAATGAATATTTAGACCGTATTCTGAAAATAGCAATATTGCTATTTCTGTATCTTGACAGTTATTGTATAACATTATAATGCTGTTAATTTTAACGTTTTAAGTTTGACAGGTTTGAAATTAACGAATTCAAATAATCAGATAAGCTCTAAAACGTAAACAAACGCTAAGTTATTCACATATTATGAATAACTTATTTTACTTTCGTTTATTTACGTTTTAGAGCTTTCTGATTGATTGAATTCATTAATTTCAAATCTGTCAAACTTAAAATGTCAAAATTAACTGCATTACAATGTTATAAAATAACTGTCAAGATACAGAAATAGCAATATTACAATTTTCAGAACACGGTTGTTTGTTTCTGAAAATGAAAATAAGGTTTAACAATAAAAGATGGTACATTTAATTAAAAATGTATTATCCACTAATTCTATAATAAGAGTCAGAAAAAGAATTGGCAAAGAAAACTGACAATTATTTTTAAATTCGTCAATATTGTTACAGCATATTTTTTTAAATTTTACACAGTACCTCTCTGTAAAAGAAAAATCTCATGTTTAGAGAAGGAATATGTTTACATAATGAACATAATTTCAGATTAAAATAGATGATTTTGTTTTAAAAACAATGTTCATATTTAAAATTCATTCAATTCAAAAACATAGAATTAATATTTTTTAAAATACCAAAACTCGCAAAGAAAATAAAAATTCAATATTATATATTTTGTAATTATTAATATTTTAGAAAATAAAATGTAACATTGATCAGTAAATAATTTACACCACAAGCTACCATTTTAATAGATAAAGGAAATCAATGATTTGTGATGATTATACAAAATAAGATTACACTTCGTATTCATGTGGTAGTCAATTTTCATTGCCTGTTAATATTATTACTAATATTATTTAAGTGATGTGATAAAAAATGTAACATTCAAATAATATATTTTTTAGATTCAGAATGATTGTTTTAAGTACAAATATACATTGGAAAAATTCAACAAATATTGATTTAAAAAAAACATTGCAATAAATTCCTACCCAATTCGATGTAAAATATTTGGGAGCAATTATAAATCATAAACTAAACTTTACATTGAACACAAAATATGTAACAAAAAATAGCAAAATGAATTTCACCCTTGGAAAGAATCAGAAGAGATCAAAACAGAATTGAGCAAAAATATATTATATAACGCAATAATTGTCCCCCACATCAACTACTGCGACAGTATACTATTTCTGGGTTGAAGAAGAATTGAAAAAATAACAATACTCGAAAAGAAAGCATAAAGAATTATACTAAAAATAAATCAATACACAAGAATTAAAGTGGTGCTAGAAAATTTACCAATAATAGACAAATAATTAAATTTAATTCTATTTCTACTTATGTATAAAATTAATAATGGATACAACATCTTTGAAGTATTAAGAAAAAACAAACACAAACATGACAAACATGAAACAAGAGAAGATGAAAAGATTACATTAAAAAAAAATCACAAATTTTAATCATGCACAGTGCTATATATAAAACTACTACTACAACGAAACTATACATAAAACTACCAGGGACATTAGAGATGTAAATAATATAACAACTTTAAGAGGAAACTAAAAAAATATGTGATACTTTAGTTAGAATAAAATTTTAAATAATTATATGTAATGCTGTATATATAAAGAAATATAAAATTATTATATTTCCTATTTAAAAATAAATTTTTAAAATAATAAAAAAAGGTTAGGAATATCATCTAAATGATCAAAAGTGTGAAGATATGATAAACAGAGTACATTCTAATGGGTTGACAGTATTTTCAACGATTCTTACATACATATACATTACACATACATAATAATTATTCTGGATACACAACAAAAAAAGTATTCTTTTCAATTGTCATTTTACACTTCAATGTTCAGAATAATTATTTTGAATTAAATAAGCGTATACAAGAACAGATATCAATAAGACATCATTTACAATGCATTGCAAATAATATAACCGGTCAGTAAGATCAAGCGGTTTGAAACTAAAAAAGTAGAACAAATGATTTAATATTTTTTATGCTTATAGTGTTAAAAAACACACATATTTTTTTTAAACGTCTAATGATTTCGATACTGTATTATATCTTCATCAGGACGATCGGACAATAACTTCCATAAGTTTAATTTGTAAGGAAAAAAGGCAAACAGTGTTAATGATCGCAAAATTATACGGCTTTCTCAAAATTCACAAAGGAAACAGCCCCATCAGATCAGCAGTATCCCAATGTAATGCAATTCCCCAACATTCAAAATAACTTCAATCATTACAAAAATATTAAATAACTCCAACGTATTTAAACCAAAGTATACAATTAAAATTTCATGTAGTCAATACCTTAAAAGATATTGAATGAAAAGTTAGTATCATTTGATATTGCAAGATCATTCATTAATGTTCCCATTCAGGAAAGCAAAACACTAATTTTAGATATACTAAAAACACCAGATTTGTCGGAAGGTCTAAATGATTTATCTCTTTTATAAAACCTTGTCTCAATCAAAATATAATAAAATAGTTATATTATGCTGTACCCATTGATAAACCTTATAAGCAAATATAAGGTTTATCGATGGGTGCATGTGAGGCAATCCAAATCCTTGCAATATTCAAAAAATTCTAAAACAAATAATTGAAAATCAATTTGATAAAGAAATTTATAACATCTAACGCCGATATCTCAAAACTGCATTTTTCACTTAATACACTAAAGTACTCATGGTTCGATATTATTATGCACATTATTTTTACATTTCTAATAATATTTTACAAAGTCCACTGTCTGTGAAGCCTCTTTGTCGATGCTTACATCTGCATGGATTTTTAAGAATGCTGCTACAGACCGGTTAGGCAGCAACGCTTTCTTTCTTCTTCTTCTTGATTTTAACCTTAAAAATAATACAATCTGTTAAATTTGACAACGCTGGAAAATGACAGATGAGTGTGTCCATTTTTAACTAAATTTTATTAACAATTAAATTAATGGGTATTAACAATTAAATTAAATTAATAAGTGTGGGAGAGTGTGTCCATCTTTAATTAAATTTTATTAACATAAACATACTTTAACTAAATTATTTATTTTGTAAATTTATTTATGAAATTACTTTTTAGTTTACTAGTTTAATATTTTAGTACTGTTATTTAAATTTATTTTATTCATGTTGTAAACATTTATTAATGTATGTATTGTGTATTAAAAAAAATACAACACAAGCAATCATTGTTTAAAAAATATTTAGTTATAGATTATAGTTGTATATTCTTACCCTCATCTCCTTTGCTGGAGCTGGGTTCTGAGGATTCCATTGAGATATTCATTCGTCACACCAATATTCATCTCCTTGGACTTGAATCTGTAGACATAATAATTTTACTTATCATTTACACATGTCAGTGGGAAGTTCTGTTCTTTCTAAAACCAGCAGTGAAATAATAATAACTCTTAATTAATAATTGTATGCATGTTATACAAAGATAATGATGTAATAATAATTAACCATAATTTTTTTTTGTATTTTAATCATACGGAAAACTTGGACAAATGAGTCAACAGTATTGAGATTTTATGGGAAACATAGCCTGTAAATTTATAGGAAACAAGATTTTGGAAGGGATAAAATAATACATAAAATCTAGAATTCGGTTAATTTTAAATTAGTAATCCTCTGTGACTACATTCAAAACAATTTTTTGGATATTGCTGCCTTCGCTTTTATACCCTATGTAAATTAGTTTTCCTTTGTAAAATAACTTTTTCTAATAAACTTGCAAACACAATTATAATAAAACATTCCAAATATAATTAATATAAATATAAAATACAATCACTCACGTGTATTTTCGGTTTCAGTATGACAGTTCAAAAGGACGATAAAATATTTCGTTTTTGTAGGAGATATCCTTTGTGAAATGTCAATATTCAGTTTCATATCGAAACAAACATATTATCAGAGGATGTCAATGTCGGAGGCGGTGACGTGGTAGCGGGATTGTAAAAAAATAAACAAGCAAAATCGCCACAAAATAAAGACATATTTGATTTGAAAAATTAAAATGGCGTCGCAAATTGTGAACCACAGAATATTTGTGAACAGTGTAACCCATAGATAACATAATAGTGTAACCAATTTGAACATTTTGCGAAACCAACATTAATACCACTACAATAATTGTTAAAATAGTTGGCAAGGGTAGGTAAGTACTGACACCAAATTAGAACCGCCGAAAAATGAAATTTAAAAAAATTCCCATAAAAGAATTGATGCCATTATAACGGAATCGAAACTTTATGGATAGAGTGCGCAGGCCCTGCGCGTAACTAGCAACCGTGATAGCCACAAACAAAATGGCTGTCGGTTGTATTATAATGTTATCTATGGTCGGCTGTCAAAAACAGTTGGTATGAAAGCATATGAAAGCTAAAATATTGGCACAACTGATCGGTGTTGTCATTTGAAAAAAAATACTTGGCGTTTGCTTTTTTTTTTTGTTTTTTTGTTGTAATTTTGGAGGTAAATTCAAAAAATGTCCATGGCTGGTCCATAATAGGCGCCTTTACCTTATATTATAGATAAAATTATTGAAATGTCAAAACGTATGGAAAATTTTCAAATTTTAAAGTGTAATAACTTTTTAAATACTTATGACCCCCCCATTTTGATTTCAGTTTTGACATCAGGGCACTCAACTACTCCAGGTTACTTTTTTTTAAGAAAATCAGAGTGAGGTCATAAAATAAATACCCAAAAATCTTGATAATGTTAACTTTCGTAAGATATCGTTTTCCTTTTCTTACTAGGTTCAGGTGAATAATACTTCTTTCTTTTAAATGACATAGTATTTTTTAAGGTTTATACACATAACAAATAATCTTAATTTTCGTCTCTCGTACAATTCGTGTGAAATGCGTGTAATGCGTATCACGGCAAGAAAAACATTAGAGAAATCAAGAACTGCATAAAGGTATAGATACACATGCTTATTACTGGCATGCTCATTAGCATGCTCAAAACTAGCATGCCATAACAACTGTACACACTTGCTCATTATGCTTATTTTTTTTGCTTATAAATAAGCATGCTCAAAGCTAACAATCAAACACACATGCCTATTAGTGGCAAGCTCTTCGCATAGAATAGAGAGGAACTCTAGTTAAAAATTTAAACTTTGCAAACTCAAGTGAACTAATAAATCAAAACAGTTCCTGGGTTTAATCAAACATACATGCTGATTACTGGCATGCTTTTTTCATAGAATAGAGACGCTCTTGTTCAAAATGGAAACTGCAAACTGAAAAAGAAAATAAATCAAAATATTTTTGATTTTAGTTTTTATAATTTTTATTGTAAGATTTGAATCATTCATGTGTTTTAATAAAGTTTGATTTTGAATTGATTTTTGAGCATGCCACTAATGAGCATGCTTATTACTAGCAATGTGCGTACACACATGCCACTTAAAAGCAAGGGCTAAAAAAGGTAAATACTGCGCATGCTCACGTGCCACTAATAAGCATGTGTATCAGTACCCCCTTAACACCAGTAGTTAACTCTGAGTTCGCATAAATCGGGGTAGCAAAGGTGGGAGTAGCGTAGGTCGATGGATTGCTGTACTAAAAACTTCTTCCAATTATTAAAATACATACATTGAAGAGCGCTTTCACACAAATGATTATATGCAAGTCGAGGCGCACAGTTTACACCCGCGCTGTGCAAGTGGGTTTGCTGCTAGGCATCGGTAATTTATTATAAGATAAATTTATTAATTATCCTTCCAAGAAGGTCTGACCATATAAATGGTGAGTTACAAAATTATGTAAGAAGCATTTAGAAAGTTTTGTTCACATTTTTTATTAAAAGCAGACCGTATTCATACAAAATATTAAATTATTAATGCCAATATGTTATTTGATTAAAATTGATGATTTCATTAAGTGAAATGCATCTCAAGTAAAAAACAAGTGTTTTATTTTCATACATGTTAAATTATCTCAGTACTTTGATTTTCAATAACCGTTCACTACAAATAGAAATTGTTGAATTTTGGTTTGTGTATCAATTTTGTGTTTGCTAGCTCTTGCGAAATATAAGTAGTTAAGTAAAGTGAATCTTATATTTATTTATGATTACCTCCATTTCCATCAGATTGTACTAATACTGAATTGTCAAAAACTTGTAATCTTTATGTTTTTAGATATAGGATAAATGAAAAATGATAAAAACTGATAATTTTATCTTGTCTTGTTTTATTTATATATCATACTTTATCACTTAATTTCTACAAAGGTATAGCAGAAGACTGGGATTCTTTGTAATTGATTGATCGAGAAATAAATATGTATAAGAAATGGGCATGAGGGGATGATGAGAATCAAAATAGATGCAGTGTAAGTGAAATGCTGGTATTCAGCCTGGGAATGTGTGTACGAATTATGTTGCCTCGACTTATTCTTACAGGAATACTTTTAATGAACTCATGTTGACTGAAGTGACTCATATTGACTGAAGAAAGAGTGACAAAAGTCTTGCGAAACTTGTAATCTTAGGCAAGTTGAAGGAAAGTAGGTAAGAGGATGATTACCCAAGACAGGATATATTTGAACCAAGTTCCAGAGATTGGGGGACCGCCTATGAAATAATAAGTAAAATAAGTAGATGTACAAAATATGCATGAGAAAAGGTTTTACCGGGGTACAGTAGGATGAATGGGAAACGGATATAGGTAATTAGAGAAACATTCATGACATTCTCCAATATTATTAAACAGGATAGCTTAATCCATTAGCAATCTTGCTGACTATTTTTAATGTTGTGTACAGACAATTTTGTAAAAGAACTGAATAATGGATGCAAAAGGAAATATTGCAGTCTATTATGTGCCGGTTATTTGTGATGTACGAAGAAGTTCCAACGGAAGAGGCTGATAATTTTTATAATGTCTAATCAGAAGCATGGAAAATGTAATCTCATGATTTGTTCTATAATTATGCATTTAAAATTAACATTTTAAAGTTCTTTAAACGCAATGATATTAGTAGTATTTATTCTTTACCAATTCACAGAGAATAAATAATGAACTAAGGGTTTAGATTATATGTTATTTACTCCACAGGAAGGGTAAAAGACTTCTTAGATGAACATGCTTCGAAACAGGCAAGTGTTCAATCAGTTTTCATATATCCTTAATTTATATGAATGCATTTTTTAAAAGTTTTTTTAGGTAAAGGAAGTTTATTTAATGTTATTTTACAATGAACTTTTAATATTCTGTACTCAAAGCACAATTGAGCATGAATACCTTTAGCATGATGTTATATGTGCAGTCCTGGGTTTTTAAAACACTGTTACATTTTTAATTTCAATATCACTATTTTGCATTTATTTCTTTCAATTTACAAAATATTTTATTTAAATTCCACTACTTCTCGACTGGTATCTTTATATCAAGAGAATTTATTACAAGATAAATTTATTAATTATCGTTTCAAGATCTAACCACATACAGTTAACCCGCGGTAATCCGGCCCCCCCTGTAATCCGACGTGACTATTATTATTGAATATTTTTTTGACAGTCTTCACTAATGTAGATAATGCATGATTAAGTAGGTTACAACTTGTACGCGCCAGTATTGTGCTTGACGCGTAGGTATTGTTTTGATTCTGATTGCTTAGTTTGAATTTGACTACATGTGATAGCGGTGCAGCCTAGCGTGCGTTCATTTTTTATTCATTGTGTATTACGTATGTGTAGTACCTAGTAATGTCATCACAAGCCAAGAAGCGAAAGCACAAAACACTGATAATTAAAGAAACATGCGATATTTTAAACCGCCTAAATCGTAATGAATCTTTCAGTAGGTTAGCAAGTGAATACGGCGTAGGCTGATCTACAATTTATGACATTAAAAAAACCATGAGAAGATTAAAAACTTCGTGTCAACTACTGACTGTGGGTCAGGCAAGAGACAGACACTCAAGAAAGCTGAATATCCAGAAGTGGAAGAAGCTTTATACTTTTGGTTTCTTCAGGATAGAAATAGGCATGCACCCATTTCGGGACCCATGTTGGCCATGGAAGCTATATTTTTTTATAATGAAATAATAAAAATAGATGATTTTGTGGCTAGCAAGGGATGGCTAAAGTCGTCATGGCATACATTTAATTACTATTACAAGAAAGAAACTTTCTAATGATGCCACCTGCAAAGAATCGTTTAAATTAAGATTTTTGCAAAAGGTGAAAGATTTAAATCTTAACCCGTCACAGGTGTATAATGCAGACGAATCAGGGCTTTTTTGGCGTGTGATACCTAACAAAACTTTTGTTTCCTGTGACGAAAAATCCGAAAAAAGAGCGTGTAACCATACTACCATGTGCTAACGCTGCGGGTACACACGCGCTAAAGATGGTGGTCATTGGAAAATCTAATAAACCACACTTCAAAAACTTTGATTTACCTGTACACTATTATGGACAAATAAGTGCGTGGATGACAAAAGACCTTTTCAAGAAGTGGTTTGATGAATACTTCGTACCAGAAGTTAGAAAATGGTTGAAAGATCATAATTTTCCTCAAAAAGCTTTATTGCTGCTTGATAACGCTCCCGGTCATCCGTCTGAAGAAGAACTGACAACTGAGGATAAATGTATCACTGCTATGTTTCTTCCGCCAAACTGCACTGCACTGATTCAACACATGGATCAACATATCATTCAGTTTGTCAAGCAAGAGTATAAGAAAAACCTACTTCTGAAAGCCGTATCAAAAGACCAGCCAATAGAAAAAACGTTGAAAGAATTTAATATGAAAGACTTGGTTTTTGCTCTTTGTCAATTGTGGAATGCATTACCTTCATTAACTATTACATCGTCCTGGAAAAAGTTATGGCCAGATATAGTCTCCACTCCTAGCAATGATCCACAAATCAGTGTAACTTCGGAAGTAATAAAGTGAATTTGACTAGCTTGTTGGTCTTGTGGTTAGGACACTCGCCTCTTGATCCAAAGGTCGCGGGTTCGAACCTCACTCCAGACTAGCAAGTTAGTCCTATTTTCTTAGTTTGAAAATAGTAAGAATATTGATGTGACACGTTTTCCGTGTTCGCATCTCTATTATAAAAAAAAAAAAATTGGGCAAGTTGCTGCTGAAATACAGATAAGTCCGTAAGATTTGGAAATCAGGTGCCGTGGAATGGATAAAGAGGAAAATATTTTTCATGAAGAGATTATAAAAGAGATTTCTAGTGATACAACAATAAATCAGGAAGATGACGAAGTAATTGCAACTTCTCCGCAAGTGACAGCACAAGATGCAATTAACGCCTTTGAGCTGGGTTTGCAATGTGCTGAAGAGAGTGGTGCATCCTACAACGAACTTTTACTTTTTAGAAGACTGAGGGACAAAGCTTTGGTTGGTGATTATAGAAATATATTAAATTCCTATAAGTTTAGTGTTATGTTATGTTTTAATTCGTCTTTAATTGTTAAGATTTTCATTCGCCAAAAGGAATTTAAGAGGAAATAAAACAAAAAGAAAATTCAAATGGAGATAAAGAGATATTTTTAGAGATTTTTGACATAGATATTTTTCTAGACATGTTTCATTTTCAGTCAATCAATTATTTAATTACGTGATGATAAACTAATTTACAAAGAAAGGGAGTAAAATAAAAACTTGGTTTTTATGGGTTAGTTTTTTTTAGTATGTACATTTTTTGTTTGTACACAATTATTCCCTAAAGTGAAGTTATTATTTTTTGTAAGTTCTATAACATTTAATGACGTTAATTTTATAATAAAATGTAAGCTCTCTTTTGTGTTGTTTAATTTACTAAATTTGACATACATAATGAAGCATGATTTGTACTTCAGAGTATAACATATATAAAATCTTATCATTGCATCTGTAATTTGTCGGATTACAAGGTACTCGTTTGTAAAAAATTCCGGGCTATAGAGGATCTTAGGCAGTACTCTATATCTGACATATTTGATAATCCGACATTGCCCTGCAAAACGTCGGATTACCGCGGGTCCACTGTAAATGATTAGTTACAAAATGTTACTATGATGTAAGAAACATTTAGAAAGATTTTTTCACATTTTTTATTAAAAACGGACCGTATTCATAGGCAAAATATTAAATTATTAATGTTAATATGTTATTCAATTAAAATTGATGATTTTGGGATACTTCTTGGTATTCGTTCCGCTGGCATTCTTATTCTTAGGGTACATCTAAGTCACCTCATTTGTGATTTTTCTATGTTTAGGAGTATTTGTTGTTTATTTAGGAGTAGGGGCTCCATGCCGAGTGTGTGCCTTATGTCAGGCCTTCTCACTCATCAGTGTGACTCCCGCTATCCCCCTTATAAAACCCATCTTGGCAGCCTGGGTCCTTGCTCTCACTCTCTCCATCAGGATCCAAATTTGATGGCTATATATTAGGGTGGGCCTGTACACAGATTTGAAAACAATTAGTTTTATCTTGACACTAAGTTAGAATTTTCTTATCACCTCACTATAAAGAGAACGTAGAACGCTGGTTTCAGCTCCGATTCTTCTATCTATATTACTTTCCTGCCTCACTGCTAGAAAATTCCACCCCAAGGTATTTGAATTTTTCGACTTGCTTGTCCCCTGGGTCCCCTGTATGCTGATCGAGCACTGCTCTTGGTCTCTTCCTATGACCATAACCTTTGTTTTGGCAGTTCTAATCTTAATCCCAACTTGAGTGCACTCTTCATTAAAGGAATTTATCCACTCTTGTAGGTCCTCTTTTATGGGTGTCAGCCTCGCTATATCATCCGCGAAGAGTAAAGAATCTATTTTCCACATCCCCAACTCTCGCAGCCCTTGGTGTTTGGCTTTTCCGGCTTATCCTGTCCATATAAAGGGTGAACAGGATTGGCGAAAGTGGGCAAACTTGTCTCAATCCTATTCCAACATTGAACTCCTGCGATATTGCACCGTTTATTCGTATGCAGCTTTTGCAATCCTCATACAATGATTGAATTACCTTGAGAAGGTCTCTCTCTATTCCGTATTCGTCCAGCAATGTTCACAGAATATCACATGGTACCAAGTCATATGCTTTCTCCAGGTCTATGAATCCCATATAAATATTTATTCCATATTCCCAGCTTTTCTGGATAGTTTATTGCAGTATAAACAATTTATTGGTCTGTTGTGCCTCTAAAACTGCACTGGCCTTCTTGGATCTTGTTTTCCGTTATTCTACAACATTTTCTCTCCAGAATGCGAGCATACCTTTTTCATAGCAATCATACTCTAGTTACAGCTTGCTTTCATTCTTCATTTACAAGTTTTGGTGATATTCTTAAATGAAAATACTAAGCTTAGATTCCCTTGAGCGATTCATATTCTCGATAAGTTAACCGGGTCATCAATGGAAAAAACACCACATGCTCAGTTAAACATTACACAAGTATACATATAAGCACTCATAAAGAAGGTTGTATGTATGAATAAAAGTCTTTTAGAGATTAGTCACTTATTTATTTACCAATTTAGTCTTTATAATGTAAGAAAATGTTAAAACAAACCTAAAATACTGGTAACTTCTATGATCTCTCAGTGAGTTTTGACTATACACAAATATACAGTAAAGGGCAGGTGCACAGCATGTAAACAAAACATACAATATACAATTTCAGTATTTCTAATAACAGTATTTTTTTAATTAATAGGGTTCATTATTTTATTAATGTGATATAAAATCACTGCAAAATCACAGGTTAATGATGCCATTGGTGCCTGGTGTTGATTTCAACAGGGATGTATGAATAAATACATTTACTAAATACTTAATGTAACAACGGTACATAACCACCCCGGTAAAAGGAGTCTTGAACATTACAATAATTGTATTACGTCTTGAAATTCATGTAAAATAAATATACAAATATTGACAAATCCTACCAAAACAGTAATGGAATCATAATATTTATCAATAGGGAAATGTTTGCATAAATCTAATGTAATGGAATGTAAATTAATTATTATATGTCCTTGAGCAATCAAATATTAATGTCTGAAAATTGTGTGATACATTTCAATTAATGCTTTATTTGTACAGCTGGGACGTTGGACATTTCTTTGCTGAAAATAAGTTTTCATAAGCTGTGAAGCATCACATAAATCTAATTATGTATTAAAAATAGGTTTGCAATTGAAACTAATGATTTAGATATTTTTTAGTTGAAAACATTAGCATGCAGAAAACCCTACCTATTTAAAATTTGGAATGGATATTATACATAAAAAATAAACCAAATAGTAATTCGTAAAGGATCTGTGAATCAAAAAACTGTAAAAATACATTAAAAACAAGTGACAGTAAAATTCATCTATCAAATAGGATGGACGTCCACCGCCCACACATAATTTAAAGTGCCGACCCAACTGAAGTGGTATTGACATAATAATTGTGAATTAATTTTTCTATAAAAGGACGCATTATAGAAAACTAAAATTGCTATTTTCAAAATACTGATTAATGTAAATTCCTACATTTTTTACTTAAAATAAATTGAATTATAAAACGTAGTAAATTATTTACGAATTGTAATACATATAATAATGGATTTTAATAAAACAATTTTAATGATTCGGTTTGAATGTTAAATATGAATTGTAATTTTGTAGTACGTCGTCGTACCCATGAATTTTAAATATTTAGTGAAATAAAACTTCTTGAAATAAGTCTTCTAGTCTTTCTTCCTCGTCCAATACATTTTGAATTTCACATTACTTAACAGCATACATAATAAAACACACTTCTCATTATTCACAGATTTTACATTCTCATAAATAAATATATACAACGAGGATGCCGGTTTCTCGAGGCAGGAAGCTAACTCGGCCATTGGGTTTTCAATACATACAGAGATTAGGAGATAGATCCACAAAAACACAACACAAATCTCCATTCACTCTTTTACAATTCAAATAACTAAACAGGGCAAAGACTTGAATAATTCAAAGGCCCATGACAAACTATTATTCAATGAACAGACAGAAATTTTCACACACAAATCAACGGTTCAAGTCATGAAGAATGAGTTCATTTTTAGAATAAGGTAATCAAAAATTTGTTATGTAATTTAAACTTTATTTGTATTTTATGTTCAAAAATACATCGCAGTACTTTTTATCTATTTGAAATCTTATATGTCTAATGTTTATTCAGAAGAATATTTAGAATAAATTGAAAAACTCAGCGCCAAATTCACAAGCTTCACAAATGGGTTTAAATATTTTTATAAATTGGGAGTCTATAGCAAGTAGGTACCCATTCCATAAATGACAATACACCGAAACTGTGCATATAGCCATAAATTATTTTTCTTGACCACATTTTATCAATTATTATACGTAGTCAATTCCAAAGAATTTATTTCAATGAACAGGAAAAATGATTTAAAGTTCACATATATTACTGGTGGTGGCTTACAATGCAATGACGCTGGCTCTCCGAATTATTGAAAGTAAACAATATAATCCGACTTTGAATACAACAATAACAGCTGATCTTTGCGTAATATGCACTGTTCGATAAAATCGGTGGTCCTATTATATTATCTTATCTATGGGTGGTCCTAAATGTCATAAAAAATAGCGCTAAAATTCGAAATCAAAAATAATTAAATGCATTTTATAACAAAAAATCAACTGAATAATAGATAAATAGTTCAAATAATGATAAATTCTCTTTTTATTTGCGAAGCTGCGATTTTTCAGAACATATCGTTCCTTTATAATCAACCCAAAGTAAATAAATCGTTGAAAACAAAGATAAATCTTTCTGCCATGATGGCAGTGCCATCTGTCAGTTGTATTTCTATAATTTGTCGTACCCATTACAACAATGACATATTCTTTAATTTAATCTTAATTATAATCTTTTACATAAAAATCGTTTAGAATTACAAATTGGTAGATAAATAAATCTCAATAAATTCATGGCATATACAAATACGATATCACATGCGCATCTTTTACTCGGACGCCCAGAAACTTATCTTAATTCAGCATTTTTGCACGTCATTGGTAATGATAATGTAAATATACATTATTGTAAAATAAATTATAGTAAAATTGTATCAAACATCACTGGGAGCGTTTATCGAGTGTATTAACATCATACACAATAATAACTGGTTTCAAAGTGGCGGCGTTCACTGCGAAGAACAGTCGCAGCAGAAGTTCACCGCTCTCTCTTCCCACACCCACAGTTCCCTCAGCTCTTGCGGTAGTCCAGAAACTCCCTCCTTGCGAGTGTGGTAGACGCACTTACCGTGTTTTTTTCTCAGCAGCTTCACGGTGAAAGACCTGGCCTTGCATGTAAACTTGCCGTACCAGCACAGGTGTTCGGTGCACTCGACGCTGCGCAAGTACCTCGGGAAGTAGTCACTGCCGAGATCGATCCATTTGACGGTGGCTTGGCACTCCCAAGGCCTGGGCGGAGCCGCTTGTCTCTTCTCTCGTCCCAGGATTCCCGCAGGTGTTTTGAAGTGGTCAATGCTCCATGCAGGACCACCGTCCACTTCCTCGGCGAAGTCGCCATCGACAGAGAATTGATAGTATGCCGAAACTTTTCGTTTCTTATTTGACGAATCGGCTTCCTCCTGCAACGGCGGCGTGACGCTCATATAGCGGGGGTTATAGGCGGGTCCTAGAATTTCGGCGAGATATTCAGGTTCCAGGGAATTACACCCGTTTCTCACGAGACCCATTTTCGCATCCATGTCGCTACCAGATCCGTGAAATTGTCCGTTGCTGGAGCCCTCAATGCTGGCACACTGAACGCACATTGTAAACAACACCAGGAAACTTACGGCGGGCAGAATGACGCTATAACTGATCTTCGCCATTGTAGATTAAGCAATATTGCATTTGTTTTTATAAAACCGAATTTTTTAATTGAATTATTTCCAAACCCATTGCATAATTAGGTATACCTACTTTCACTTTGACACTACGTCAACTTGTATAATAATAATTATCAGCGTCAACGCAAGTAACTTTAAAATTAGTGTCAATTGTTCAAAGCTCCCACACCGGACTGACCGCGTAAACACACATTGTTAACTGACTAAATTATAATTTACGTTTAAAGTTAAGGTTAACTTCGTAAATTGATATTAACCCGTCAATTCCCATATGGAAATCAGTGAAGGGAAATTGATAAATTTTATGTATGTTATTGTTAGGTGTGCATATAGACATAAAATGGGTAAATTTTTATTTCTTTAAAAAAATTTACCCATTTATCTCAATAAAAAAATTGCAATACTTTTATTGCATTTTTTTTGCATTTCGCATGCAGGCCTACGTCAAGTTTTTGCACATTTTCCTCGTACATAACACACAATACATCTGCGCAGTGAGCAGTCGGCTTCAACTTGATCTGCTGAAGTTCTCGCTAGGAGTGTAGTTGTATCATCACTTCATAATATTATCACTTCATAAAAAAGCACCCATCATCCATAAAAAAAAACCATACGTGGCGTGGCTACTCAACGATTAGCTATTCGCTCCTTGTAACAAGATACCCGTGTCAGCACCCTCAATTTTTACGCAAGTTTTATTTTACGTATATAAATTGCCTTGTACCATGCCTAAAGTACAATCATTTTATCGACCGACATCTGTGATGATTTTACTCAGTGGAACTGAAATTTTTTGTTGAAAAGTGTGAAATATTTTCGTACCTTAGCGAACTTATCATTTTCTGTATTATTAGTTTATAAAGTTATTATTCGCGATTTTCTGTGACTTTTTCATCAGCATCCCCTTCTATCTATTCCTCAAGGGAATTAAGATTAAACCATTAAATCCAGATTCAGTTTCTTCTTCTTGTTCCCCGTCACCTGAACTTGGTTGACTGGAACTAGGAAGAACACTTGTTTGGACTTATACCTGAAAAAACTGCATTTGACTTGAAAGATGGGCAATGTTCACGCCATTTTCATGACTACTGTACTCATTGGTGAACTCATCATCTTCCGAAAGAGACATTAAAATGTCTCCCAGATCCTCTTTTCTCTATCTCCTCTTTTTTATTCTCCTCAAGGACAGCCTGCAACAACCACTATAAAATACATTGAAAGCATACATTTAGTCGAAATTATGCTCGGTGTCACCTGTAGGTGACATCCAACGTTTACCCCAGAATATGATACGTGTGAACTAATATTGCTTGTATTATTTATAACCAGAAAAGTAAGAAGAAGATTTCCAGAACAGAAATCAATAAGAATATCTTTAGAAATTACATCATCGGCATTTTTACAACTACATGAAATTTGGACGAAGGCACTTTCTCACGAACCTCACGGAGCACCTGATACATCTCTCATTTTGACAGTTAATGTGTCTATCAGGGTTGCCGAAAAAAATCTCAATAAAGAAATATATATATATATATATGCATTTCAGAAATGCTTAACAAATTTTAAATGATTAATTAAATACGTAGTAAAAAATTGCCAAAATTGTTGCTCCTGGTGGGAGTTGATGGGTTAATTACCCTTCTCTGTCTAGGCTGCAGTTCTATACACAGCCCATCCTTTTCTTGCTACCTGGAATTCCTAGCGCTAACCGAGGTCCTATTGCAACGGAATTCCCAATACTTCTAATTAAAAACGTCTGCAACATCGGTGGATTCCAAACAGTTGGCAAAAATACCGACTTATTTGAGTTTTCAGAAAGCTAAATTGGTTTAATAATAACCATATTTTGTATGATATTTTTATCCTTAATTTACATTAAGTCATGCGTGGGTAGATTTCAGGAATTTGGTTACTAGGTACTCCGCTAGGTTCAGATTTATATTAATTGGTTTTATAAATATTATATGTATATGTTCAATGTTTATTGTCATGGAAGCTATTGTTGGATACAATGCGCAACGCTCCTTATGGACAACATCGATATATAATTATTTTTTAATTGATTCAGTGAACGATCAAAACTAGATCATTAAATTAAATATTATACCTATACTCTGATAAAATATATTTAACCTACATATTTATTATTTTTATGCAGACTACACTATTAGAATGAAATAAAATTTAATAATAATTTATTGTATAATTTGTATTATTTTTTAAAATACACGGTGACCACAAATATGTTGGATGTTGTAGATCTGAAGACTCAACTTCGATCATCCTCTTTGCACGTCTGATAGAAAGAAATATTTTTTAATGTATTCGGAAATATTAAGTACGATGTTAAGCTTATTTTTATCATAATCTATTTTCTTTAGTCGACGAAGATAGTGTTTTATTAAAAATAAAACGACGAAGTCAAATTGTTACAGATAATAAAAATAGAATAAATAAACTTAAAAAGCATTTTTTAAATATTTAAATAGCACAAATATTTAATAATATTTTTTATTAAAATATCAATGCTGGCGTACAGATATTTTAATTGGTTAACATTCTCAGACTTTATTACTTATAAATATATTTTTGTATAATATGTATTCGTATGAATCGTGGACTCTAAAAGCAAAAGAGAGACGACGGATCGATGTCTTTGAGATGTGTTGGAGACACTTGTTGCGTATGCCGCGGACAGCGAGGCGCACAAACAAAGAGATTCTCTACAACTTCTGAGGCGAATCCTCAATTTTTTTGGACATCTTGCCAGAAGAGAACATAGCCTGGAGAAGTTTATTGTGGTGGGGTTGAAGAGGAAGAGGAAGAAAAAGACCAAGTGGTAAGATCCACAGCACGCCGGGAAAGATGGAGAAGAGTAGTTAAAAGGACGGTAGATCATGAAGATCACGATCCTCCTGACACGAGGGACCGACTCGGATGATGAATCAAGTACATAACATAATTGTGTTGATCAAATATGAATTTAGAGAATTTTGGAGATATTCACGTTTTTGGATATTTATTAGTTGAAGCATCCTTTTGTAGATTAATGGTTAGTGGCTCAGTGATAAATACAAAGCTTATTCTTGTAAGAAGGGAACTTTAGAATTTACTAACGTAAAAAAATTATTTCAACGTATTTATCGGGCAAATATTAAACTGTGCCCCACTTAAAAAACATTTTTGCTACGTCTATTTTGGAAATAGTGCCTAAGGGGATGAACTAAATAATTTACCCACAAAACCGTCGAATAAAGGATGCATCATTGAACTGAAATGTCGCCACATAAATTAATAATTATATTTTCAAACAATTTTCATTAAAAGTGGACCGTTTCGAAGTTTAGAGGGTCTCGAGTTCCCCTTTCATTTATTACTTTTTTTAAAATTTTGCCTTGATATTGATGATGTACGAATTTAAAATTAAAATAACTTTTAAAATGTTTTATTTTCGCCGTTTATAAATTAAAATAAAAAAAAAGTGTTGATTCAACGCGCATAGGTAAATAAATACATAATATATCTAATCATAAAAAAATCTTTTTTGCTCTTCTTTCAATGCCTTTCTCATTGTCCCAACCCCTAACTTGAAATATAGGGGGACCTAAGAACATAGATCGGTTTGATGGCCGAACAACTCAAAAAATTCGAATTGTCATTCGAACAAAAATTCAAAATTCGAACAAAGAATACATGGCGTCATCACATGGTCACCTTTCCTCTGTTTGATTGCAGTTCCTATGTTCAGATGAGGAGACAGTAAAGGAACCATCCCCATTGCAGATATTAAGGAACTGTTGTAGTTTTGTTCTAATGGACAGAGCCTTACAAATAATGACACCTCATTGTTGCAATTGTAGTATCAACTTTTTTAAGAAGTTCTAATTCCTTTTTTTAAATCGACAAAAAAAAGTTACGTCAAATCAAGTCATGGTAGTAATAATGAACCACATCCTTCAACATGGTGGATTCCAGATGAAAGATAGGTATGTACCTACATATAAACATCGATATGTTTACCTATATAAAAAGGAAAGTGCGATGGCTGGGAATCGAACCCGGATCAACTGCTTGAAAGGCAAGTATGCTGACCATTACACCACCGTCACTCTTGAGTACTGTCGGCAATTATGTATATTATATTTGATAGTAGAAGCATAAGATTACTGCAATTAAGATTATTTTAGAAATGTAGTAATACTGGAAGATGGTCCCGTTAGAAGCCTCAACAACCGGCGAGCTTGTATGCGAAGATGTATGAATGTGGATGAGGCGAGAGTTGTATGTTAGGACAGAAGAGTGTGGCGCTCTATCCTCTCTGCCTACCCCCACGAGGAAACGGCGTGATGGTAATAAAGTAAGTAAGTAGAAATCTACTGAGCAATAACAGCTGCAAATTCGTACCTTTCACGGGCGATGGTGGTGTAATAGTCAGTATAGTTATCTTCCAAGCAGTTGATCCGGGTACGATTCCCGGCCATCACATTTCTTTTTATTGCAGATTAATTTAGTAAACCATAGAAAAAAAAGTATATATTTTAATAAATCATGTTATTATGTATAGGTACATAGCAACAGCGTGCAGTCACTTTGAAAAGTACTGTACTTAACTAGAATTTCCGTGATTTCATAGTTTAGTGTCAATTTGGTGAACTCCAAAAACACACAAATATTTATTGTTTCGGAGGTAAGCTTGTAGAACTCTATATTAAAATATAAACACGCTAGTTTTTTAGTTCTGTCTGTTTAATTTTTGTGAGACGCATTTCGCCTTATGAGGACATTGTCAGTCTAATTATTACACATTTAACCACTTATATTTGTATGAAAACTGTTGAAAGGAACAGCTTTATAATTTAAGAATTTAAGTAGGTTTTTTGTATTTTAGCACAATTCTAAGAAACAATTTTGTTTCTAAATTGAATTTTGTTCTCTCAACAAACAAAATTGTTTTTTAAAAAACAAAAACCTACCTGAGTTCTTAAAAGTATTTAGCTTTTATTTTCAATAGTTTTCATATAAATATACAAGTTGTTGAATGTAAGTTAGATTCATAATTTCCGCATAAGGCGCCTCTCACAAAAATTAAACAAATAGATACAACTAAAAAACAAGTATGTTTTAATTTTCATTTACAAATATTTGCGTAAAGAAGAAAACTAAGTAGAGAATTATAAAATATATTTTTACATTCTGAATTAAATACAGCTACATATAAACAAACACGTACACAAAGTCTATGAATTCATTTACCTAGTATTAAATTCTTTTGATAGCGCATTTTGATGACACTAAACAACAATGCAATTCAATCAATTATTGAAATTAACTAAAAGCCTTTCTTTTATTATTTTGAAATATGATCTTTTGAAATGGTCTAAAAGTTCTATATTGAGTCAATTGTACGGGTTTAGAGCAAATTAATTAAACATACATAACTCCTTGTGGGGTTACATAACTCAAAAGTCAAACAATCTCCTGCCACGGATTGTATTCAATGTTCAGAGTCATCGTCAATGTATAGAGGTTCGTAAAAATTCGTATCATTCTATAAAAAAATCGTATCGTATTAATTTATCTAGTTATGTGTTTACTAGCTGTACACCCGTGTTAAATCACGGGAAATAATAACAACGACTTGTCTTGCGTGACCGCGCAGCATACATACGCCACGCGCTGATTGCGTGTCACAATAATTTTTAATTTTATCAATTTACAGACATTACAATAGACAGACAACGAAATTATTATTACGACAGACAGGCGGACAACACCAAAATGTATACAAATCTAGATTGTGTGTAGTGAAAATGCTTTTTGTCTATTTTCAATTATTATCTCTTAGTCAAGAGCGCTTCCCCTGATTGAATTTTTTTATCACAGTAAAAAGTTTCTTCGTAAAGTTTTTTCTGCAGACAAATTGCTGTCATTAAATTTTCCCGCTCCAAGACTGCGATTTTTGGGCCTATTGAGAAATCCTCATTTGACCTAAGAAATTTATTATTTTATTATTTGGAAGTGGATGGATTCTTCGGCTAAAGCAGGCTCTCGGTCATTTGTAAATATTTTATTGGAGAGAAGTTGTGTAAGTATATACCTAGTTAAAATAATAAAGGAATGGGAGATTCAGATCTGGCAACAAAACTTTCCTGAAAACGCGGCTGTCAAGCAAAAAACAATGAGATAAATCGAGGACGTTCGATTGTATAGCGAGACTTGATACGTCATCTAAATGCCTGCAAGTATTTATTTTAAAAAGAAGACGTGAAAATTGAATTTTTGCCCTTCCAATTATCTTATAAACCACTCAGATGTTTATTATAATAAAAAGTAGTTAGCAAAAGTATCAAAGCTATAATAACTAATGCACTGTTATATAGTAGTAGAGTAGGTGGTGTACATCTACACGTTTAAAAAAAAAAACACTAAAAAGGAGAAAAAATATTTTTGATCGCTCTATGGCTTTGTCCTCCTTCGAATTTCTTGTATTTCTACTTTTTTGTCTGAGTCACATTAAATCTTGTAGCCAACTTAAGCTCAAAACTCAAACTTTAAACCGACAGACGTGACCGGTATGTATCTAGGTACAATGTCTCATAAAATAAGGTCACATAAAACATTAAAAAAATGCGTCAGCATTTAAAATATTTTTTGATAAATTAAACTGATTTTGTAAAATTGTAATGACTCATATAACAAGACAGAAGAGTATGGCGTTTTATTGTCTTTGTCTACCCCTGCGGAGAAACGGTGTGGTAGCCAGCCAGTCAATAGCCTTCTTCGCAGTCAATCCTTCAGTTCTGAAGATAAATGATAGACAACTTCTCCATCACTTCTTCTTTCTTTCGTCCATAGCCTTTCACCACTAAGGGTCGGTTGTTTCAACTAGGTTTATAATAAAAGTTCGTTTAAAGCACAGATTTTTACGAAAACGGGTTATTTGATTGGTGGAAGATGCAAAATTGTGTAATTCAAACGGAAAAATACAATAAACCAAGTTGATGCAACCGATCCTAAGCCTTGCTCTCCTCTTTTTCAGGGGTTCCGGTATCGATTCCCGGTGGGGTGAGGTCATATGAGGATAGGTTAAAAAATAAATGTTTAAGTTCATGTAAAAAAATCTATATTTTTAAATACCGTTTTCGAACAATTAATGTAATTTTATTAAATATCCAAATCAATAAATAAATACGTCACAACAAAGAATTAAATCTTCAAGTTTGTGTTTTCTGGGGTAATATACCGTGTTTTTACGACATTTTTGAAAGGTCGTAAAAACATGGCATATACCGTAGAAAACATAAACTAAAAGATTCTAAACGGCCGTGAAAACCTAAGAACATTTTGAAAGTATTAAATATTTACCAGCAAAGGACATTAAAAATGAATGAAATAATATTAAAATTAGTCATTATTTTCAGAACAACCTCATTTAAGGGCCAGTTTGGCTAGGTAGAAGAAGTTACTAATCTATTGAATAAATTTTCTTCTTCATGTGCCTTGTCGGGTCCCCCCGACGTCGGCGATCATCTGGGAGAAAGTTTCCTTGTCCAGGGCAGTGCGGTATAGCTCTTCCACGCTTCTAATCCCGGTCCACTCTCGGATGTTTCGAAGCCAGGAATGCCGCCTCTTTTCGACCCCTCTACGACCCTCAATCTTCTCCTTCATGAGAGCTGAAGATTGGAGTTCTTTTCGGCTCTCATTATATGACCAAAGTATGAAATTTTACAGAGCTTTACTGTGTTGAGTAACTGTCTGTTTGTATTTGCTCTACGTAAAACTTCAGTATTACTAGTCATGTCAGTCCAGAATATTCTTAACATTTTACGATGTATCAATATTTCGAACGCCTCTAGGCGATTTAGAGTACATATTCACCTTCGGCATCCATGCTTCAAAATCATAAAGTAGAACTGACCGTACATAGCATTTGGTCAACCTCTGACTGAGCTTCAAGTGTAAGTCGTCATTACAGAGTAGACTTTTCATCTTATTAAAAGATGCACGGGGTGTCTCTATTCTGCATTTGATCTCCGTATCAGGGTCCAGATTGTAAGTAAAAATACTGCCCAAATATTTAAACTGTTTTACTCTCTCAATGTTGACACCCTTTAATTGAAGGCACACATTTGGATGACTCTCTCGGCTAAAAACCATAAACTTGATCTTGATGATATTTACGTATAGACCATAATGTTTGCCAGTGGAATTAATCTTACTGAGCAGTTGTTGCAGGTTTTCAAATTATCTGCCAGCAGAACGGTGTCATCAGCATATCGGATGTTGTTGATAGCCACACCGTTGACTTTCACGCCAAGATTTGTATTATCTAGCGTTTCTTTGAAGACCATGTCAGAGGAGTATAGATTGAACAATGTAGGAGAGAGAACACGTCCCTGTCGAACTCCACGCAGGAACAGGAAAACCTTGTGAAGTGGCTCCATTCTCAAGTTTAATAATAGCGTTTTGCTCCCAGTACAAGTTTTTAATTATTTTCACATCCTTCTCGTCTATATCACATCTTTGTAATATTCTAATTAAATCTGTGTGTTTTACTCTGTCAAATGCTTTTTCATAGTCTATACAGCAAGCATAATATATCTTTTCTTTGGTCCTATCTTTTTTGCAATGAGATATTTATTGTTGTCAGCGCTTCACGGGTACCAAATCCATGCCTAAACCCAAGTTGCGTATCATCTAGGTCACGTTTGCACTTACCTCTTATTCTGGCGTATATTATTTTCAAAAATATTTTTAGGACATGGCTCATAAGACTTATAAGGCGATAGTCATTACATTTCTTTGGGTGTTGCTTTTTGGGTAGAGTGATAAACAGTGATTTCAACCAATCTTGGGGTGTATATTAAATAAATAATGTAGAATATTTATATTATTTAAATAAATCATTATCGATAGACATTATATAAAATTAAAAATTATGCACGTAACACAAGAATTTTAAAACTAGGTCAATAAATATAGATTTACTTCTCAAACATTCACAATTTGTTTTATATGTGAATTATTGTAAATCATTATTTACATACTAAAATATATATTTCTATTTAACTTTTACCGTTATAAAAAAAATAATTTAATAACATTTGAAATTTCGCCATGAAATACTTAAAAAATATATTTCATTGTTAAAATGAACAATTTTAAAAAGTTATTAAAACCATTTTAGTTACAGTTATGAACTGTAACTAAATTGCCTGGGCTTACTACTCTATATTTTGTAAAGGAAGCTTTATAAATTCACATCCGATTCTCGAAAAAGCTTTTTAAACAACGTTGTGTGATGTAAAAGTTGTCAAAGCCCGCGTTCGGTTTTCGCCATTTTATTGTTAGCTTACTTTGATATTAAAAAAAAATCATTATTTAGTTTTCACTTGTTACACGAGTATTCAGGACGGGAAAATATGTTTAATAAATCACAACCGTTTACTACGTTCAGTTATGTCCAAATATGTATTTTTTTATGTCCAAATACTAAATCGTCAAATTGATTACATTAACGCCGACCAGTTTCAGTTCACCGTTTTTTTTATTATTGTGGTTGCAATCTACTTCTTTACTTCGCTTGTTATGTACGAGGTTTATAAATCATAATGATTATTAAACGAACTTAATTAAAAACTTAAACTTAATTAAAAACTCAAAACACCAATTATTTTGATTAATAACATAATTAAACTATCAACATATTAGACACTTATATTGAATAGCTTACATTTATTACCTATTTAACATAGTTATTAACTAGTATTACATTAAACAAACTTAATTATTATTTGTATAACTATAAAACGCTAATTGTCTCAATTAACATATCAACATATACCTATAACATTCTTTGACATGTGGAATTTCTCTTCATCTTATATTTAATTGTTTGCATTCTTAGATATTATATATAATTATTACTATTCATTAAACAAACATAATGAACTAACTTAAAACACTACTTAACTTCACTAGCTTAATTAGCTAACTTGATTAATATGATACATGAATCATTAAACCATTCTTTGTCACCATTTCACTGTTTACTGCGTCAATGGTTAAACCTTTCGAAAATGATCGTAATATCGAAACTGGACAACCTCAACGTGATAAAAATATCAATAAGGTGTATGAATTAATATTTATTTTGTTCTCACTAAAGCAGACTTAATAGAAAATAATTATATAATTTAGGGTAGGTACGCAGTTTTCCCAAATTTCATCCCTGTAGTAAGTCTCTTCGCGTTAGCTTGGGATGATATGTTTTAATGGTGCTATGAACGAAGTATGTAAATACCAATTGATGCATATTATGTAATTAATGCCATTATTTTAAGTATACAGAACGTCCTTTTACACCATGTATTACAAATTAGGCAGGAGGTGGAATTATTAAGGGAACCGAATAATTCCACCCGAATCCATACTTAGATGATTTAAAGATTAAGAAGGTACGCCTTAAAAGCGTAATTTTCACTTTTAAGGCCTACCTTAACCTTTAAATCATCTAAGTATTGACTCTGAATTAATTAAAGCCTAGCCACGAATTATATTATATTTTTAAGAAATTAAAAATAACAACGTTGTTTTCTTCTCACTGTAACACTCTAATTATTATTTTTTAATTATAACGAATTTTTTGTTATTTAAATTAAGAAAGAAATGAACTAAAATATTATAATCACTGTTTTGAAATTGAAAATAATTTTTCATCTGTGCTTCTAATAGTGAAGTCCATGATTGGCTAGCTCTTCTCATTTGCTGTTGGTAAATAATTACAAATAGTATAATCTTTTATCGAATAATTGATTCATCAAGCTAGTTCTATTTTCATAGCACATGCTTTTAGCTTAGTGTGAAAATAGAAGAAAATCGATGCGACGCTCATTCCGTATTCACATCTCTAAAAAACTCTCCAATAAAAAAGTATACATTAAAACAAATCTTAAAAAAATATATGAAGTGTATTATAATGTAAGCCGGCGAGCACGTTCTGAGGTGGGTATTATACTCGACTTACTTATGAAGAAAATGTATTATATAAAAGAAGTCCATTGAATTTCTCTTTTTTTTATATATGAATTTTTCAATTTTAATGGACGGATTCCTCAGAGATCTTCGCCTGTTAAAGGGGTATTCCGTCATCCCAATTATAATAATTTTATTGTCTGTCCGTCTGTCCGTCCATCTGTCTGTCTGTCTCTGTCTGTCCCCGTAACATCATGTAACGTCCGTAACTTATTTTTATAACAACTTTTTTTCATTTTTTTCATAACGACAAAAGCTCCACGGCCATTTTGTCCAACAAAAAAAGGTCAACGGACATTTGGTCCAACGACAAAAGGTCATTTTTTTTTCTTTTTCGAGAAAGACAATAGGTTCACGGATATTTGGTCCAGTCACAAAATGTCCACGGACATTTGGTCCAACGAAAAAATGTTCACGGAATTTTAGTCCAACGACAAAAGGTCAAAAAAAATTGTACAACGACAAAAGGTCTACAAAAAATTTGCCAACAATAAAAGATCTACGAACTTTTGGTCCAACGACAACAGATCCGCGGAAATTTGGTCCAAGTACAAAATGTCCACGACAAAAATCCCACGTGACAAAATAATTGTTATTATCCCAATGATAATAATTACGTTGTCTGTCTGCCTGTAACGTTATTTTTTAAAAAGTTTTATTTTTTATGAATAAATAAATATTTATTCTTTAGAAACCGACATTCAAACGTACGTCATTTTTGACGTATTACAGTTTTATATTTACCTGATATTGAATAATGATAATTAAAATGAATATTATGGTACCTAATATGAATAATATGATAATAAATGTTATTACGAGATCACTTTTTATTTCGCTTTTTTCCAAAATATTTGTCTACCTACAACTCATGCTCAATTTTCTAACTACACGTACCTGTTTTAAATGTATAAATTGATGTAGAGATCTAGTTGCAAAACATATTTTTAGTTCGATTTTACAATTATGCTGTACTACTGCACCCTTACCTTATGCTTTAAATTTAATTAATAAAGTTTTGTATCAATAGGGCTCTGTAAACCGATTGGGTTTATTACTGAAAGCATAAAAAATGTAATTTTTATTTATACGCAATATACGCACCCGTTTTATTATATATTTTTTAAAACGAAATACAATTATATATTTTTTCACGCTTTTTCAAATTGTAATAATCTAGCCAAATTTCTTCTGAGAGATTCCTAGTGTCTCATCCTGATTTGTGGAACCTAGTAAGGCGATTTTCTCGAGTTCATATTTTGGGCCGATCTCATCATACTCTCACGTCCCGGGTATGTGTCCCACGTCTTCACTACATCACACACTGTGTGAATCTGCTGCTGGGCATGTCCATTGTATTTTATTTTTAAATGTACTTGAACGATTTATTAAAAAAAAATACGAGTGTAATATTTATTAATTATAATTAAATAAATTTTTCATTTACAAGTTAAAATGTCGACAGGCCGATATCACCGGAAAAACGTTAAACGTTAAGATTAAAAATTTTATGTAACGACTTTTGGTACAACAACAAAAGGTCCACATAAATTTGGTTCAAATGTTTGGTCCACAAACATTTGGTTCAAAAGAACCGCGGTCATTTGGTTCAACGACAAAAGGTTCTTGTACGTATATTAAACCAACTATAAAATTTACACGGACGACTGGTGTAACGACAATAGGTCCACGAAAATTTGGTACAACGACAAAAGATCTACGGACATTTTATGCGACGACAAAATATCCAACGACAAAATATGCAACGACAGTAGACCCGCGGACATTTGATATAACGACAAAAGGTCTATGAAATTTTGGTAAAACGATGAAAGGTCCTCGAAAAAAGGCTTTCACGACAATCAGTCCACGCCAAAAAGTCTCACGCGACAGTAAATACAAGCGACCTCAGCGTGTATCTATTTACGCGACCAATTCATCAATTTATTTAAAGCTCTTTTATAAAAAAAATATTTTAAAGTTTGCTTGTTGTCATTATGTCGTTAGACCAAAAGTCCGTGGACCTTTTGTCGTGTCACGACTTCTGATGAGGCTGTCAAATAAAAATTACGATTCGCGGCAAAGTATTTATAACTTTTGAAATTTTACAATACGAAAGTTCTCAATTAACAGAATACCTGCTCGTATTAAAATGTATTTTGATGTTGATGTTTTAAGGATCGCGACGAAACAATGACTGAGAGCTGTCTGGTACTTGGGGAGTTAAAGCGGTGCGTCCCCATTGTTGCAGACGTTTCGAAGCACTTCCCCCTCTTCCTCATATCCTTTTACAACAATCCGCGCACTTCACGTGAAGCATGAAAGCCTTAAGCCCGCTCTTCAATTCTGCGACTAACAATGCGAGCTTCGTGGCGCCCGGTAGAACCGCTTCGTTTCATATCAAATGTGAACGAAATCGGCAAACAAACGATTTGACCTTTTGCCGGAGAAGCCGGCTTTTCCTCGATTGAAATCAAAATTTGGTATGTTTGTATCCATTATCCGCGAGTACTGCAAAGGTGCATGAGAATATGGAGAAAAGGTTGTTCGTAAAGTTCGAGTATTTTTTGAAAACAAAATTTATGACTGGTCAGAAAATAATTGTCAGAATTTCAAATTTTATGGAATAAAACAATTATGATATAAATCTCAGAAAAACAAATTAAATATTTAGTATTTATTTTATTTTCGATAAAGAAATTTTATTAAAATACTGAATTCTCTACTTTAATAACTCGCTATCAGTTAATTTTGCACCTAGAGAAAAAATAAATAAGCACACGCATACATACAGTCGAAATCTCACAAACTTTTTAGGCCAGTGTTGGATTGGATTTTTAAAATAGTTTGGAGATTTTTTAAATATTAAAAAAAAAAAATTTAAAAAATGAAAAATTACGAATGATACGAATTAAATGAAAAATGGAAAAAAACATTTTTCCGAGCAGGCAGCCATTTAAATATCCATCCTGCAAACAGTTCTTTAGAGTAACTACAATACGAAATCCAGAAGACAATTTTCAATAGTTAAGTAGTCATCTTGAAATTTGATTTTTTTTTACTGGCAATGCTAAATCATCATCTTGAAAGTGTTCTAAAGTCTTTCAAGGACAATCAAATCATCTTAAAAACCCTAAATATTTTTATGATGTTGAGTTTTATTTTGACGTTTCTAACGGTGCGAGATTAGCGATATGCCGAGGCGATATGTGTTACCAACGCGTGCGTGATACCAGATACACGTGATACCATACCGTGCACATATACAATACAGACACCAGTGTCGCGCAGATAAATAAGTGAAATTCTTACGTATGTGCGAAACCTGAACAGAAATTTCTCGAAAGAGTTACGCAGCGATAATAAAGAGTTTATGGACGAATGATAAACTGTGAAATAGTGTGATTTAAAGAAAAGTGCATTAATTTAATTCATGTTAAGTGACCTTTCCCATTTAATAATTAATTAATCATTGATTAATAAATCATTACTTTATTTGCAGTGTTTTCATTTATCTTATAAAGCTTTGAGAGAGTCGAGTACAAGAATTCATTTTAAAAGTCTCATCCTGCTCAAAGTAAAATTTATTCTGCAAAACTACAACATTTTCTGCTCATTTCTTTCAGTAAGCTCCAACCAAGGAAAAATATTGGCTTGATTGTACACTTAAATTAAATTCAATATTTTTATACATGCGGAACAATGTGACGGAGGAGATTGAAAGGGGTGGTCACCCCCCCCCCCCCTCCCGCGGGCCCACGCCCTCCCCCTGGCCCCAGCGAGAGCAGGGCTCGGTAGGAATACAAAACGCGGAGTTTGGAAGTAAAAAGGTAAAGCTATCAATTCTCAATTCAAAACATTAGTACGGTTGATGATTTGGAAGAATCTATTTGATTTCCCAAACCTCAATAGATTATACTCCTGAAATATAATATGGATTCAATAGCGAAAAAAGTTTTATACAAAACAGACGATCAACTTCCGGACGGAAAAATTCTCAAAAATATAATATTGTCTCTGGAACTTGGCTGTGGAAGGCTAATTAGGTACTAATGACTATTTAAATGTTTTATTTAACACACGATGTCATTAGATACGAATACTATCGTAGCACCATTCTTGAATTCACACTTCTTCTGCTTCTTTGCACTGTCCCGACTCATTGCCTAAGTAGGCTGTCGGGGTCGGCTCTTTTCGTTCTCAGAATATAAGAAGATACATTTTCTTATCTTCTGGGTATCGCTTTCATCCAGGCCGTTTCAGCCTTACGCTTGCACGTACTCATAATTAACTTTTTGCATTATATTATGCTCTATTGGACATGACCATCCCACATTCCATTGCCACATCCCATATACCATTATCACATCTCACAAGAAATTATGATCCAGTTTGGTTCTTCTCCTTCTTGTGCTCTATCCATTCAACGGACGTTGGCTATCACTTTATTTTACAAGTTTTTCAGCCGTGGTATACCTACTCCTTCTTCCATGGCCCCGATTTCCGGTAATCTTTTCCTGCATTATGAAATGCAAGATATCGTACTTCTCTGGATATCTTATCACATGTTCGAGATGTTGAATTTTTTGAATTTTTATTGTTTTAATTGCTTATTTTTATTTATTCACCGAAGCATAACATCATCATTCACAATTCTGTCTATCCAGCTTATTTTGAGTATTCTTATGTAGATCCACATCTCGAAAGCTTCAAGTCGCCTTATAAATTGTTCGGTAAGTGTCCACGCTTCCATTCCATAATATTCCAGTTTGCTAGACATCCGCCTACGTCTTGCAGGTCTGTCTCCACATTATCGCCCACCTGCTCTTCCCATCGTCCTTGATCTTGGCTTATTACTGATCCGGCTTTGATCCTGTTGGCTTGTATGCGAAGGCTTTGTGCGTATTACGGGACTTATCTACTCTGGCTACATGTTCCGCCCAATGCAGCCTCCCTGCTTTCACCTTCTTCAGGCTATCCGGGGAGGCACGCCATTCCAGAAGTTTCAAAATCTTGAACCTTCTCCATTCTCCGGTTTGGCTATCACGTATTGGGCCGTAAATCTTGTGCATGACTTTATAATAGTTATAAATAAAAGACTAGTACATTAAAATGTATCAATTGTGATTATTATTGTGTCTTAAATGCGCAGTATTTTGATTAAATACCTGAGATCAGGAATTTTGAATCCGTATTTTGGAATTTAAAAAATAATATCCCGTCTTTCAATTGAAAATATATTTTTAATATTTATAATGTCTACAGCGTTAAATTTGTGGTGAGACATAATTACTAGTTTTAATTAATTAAAAACTTTGGTTACTCCAAGTGGTTTATACAAAGTTTTTTATTTATTTAATAGATATTGGTGCAATAAAAAACATACATAAAAGCTTTTCATATTACAACGAATAAGTTACAGAATTATGTACCAACTAACTGTTACCCGTCAAAAATGACGGTACTTTTACATGTCGGTTTCTAAGGAAGTATTTTATTTATATAAAAAAGGAAAAAAAATGAAAAAAAAAAAAATTACTATAAAGAAGAATGTGTTCTGTTATGATGATTCTCGCTGCTTTAATCGCTCCGGTTTCGCCACTTAGGTAAGAACTATGCTCGATTATTCGCTTGATTTACAGCCTGTGATTTTCCACGATAAAGAATTATGACACTACAACTCCCGCGTCACGACCGGCGCTGTATTTATATCCGAAAATGCTAGTATCGAAACTCCTAGATTTTTCTAGTGTTTAGGAGAGCCTTCTAGGCGTTGCTGAACGTTGGTAGATGTTTCCCCAAAATCTTAGATCACCCAAGATGGTTTCAGGTCATTCTCGATTCTTATGTAGTTTTGTGACAAGTGACATAGTGCGTAAATTCTTTTTAGCATCTCGTTACAATATATTTTTTAATTTAAAAATTATACTACACACAAAATATTTGAGTTATTTATCCCGATCTCTCTCACTAATATGCACTCAAATCTAGCGATAGCAAAGAATTGCCGAGATTAGCTAGTTTATAATAAAATTGAAATCATTCCTTTTTGTTTACCTACCTAGGTGCTGATGAAGTGTCCAATCAATGACAGTCGCGAATGAAGATTTTATATTTTTGACATTTTGACAACTGAAATGTCGATTTTATTGTCAGTTGATGTGTTGGAGCGGTAATTTTTTGAAAATCGATATAAAATGCGCTTAATGTCAGAAATCGTGGACACGTATTCAGATATCGGTGTCGATATAAACGTTGAGATTAACTTGAGATTAATTGAAAAAAATTAGAAACTTAAAACCCGCGTGCATGGCGTTCGATTTGATTTTCTATTGGCGAGAGTGTTGGAAATTTGCGCACAAACGTCACCTAAAACCATAAATACCTGCAAATATTTATTCTGAAAAGTTAGAAAAGCAGAAGGCATTAACTTGCAAACATTTATTCCGTTTAACTGTCGCTTGGGATATACAGAGTTATTTGGAAAACATTAATAATCTCGCAGGAATATATTTCTGCCTTGTTTGTGAAGCGAAACCGTTCAAGCAACCATGATCTAACATCGATAGTTATGGAGATATGCGACATCAAAGTTTGCATTTTTTTAAATGTTTCTGACTTATTTTTTTGTAAAACGCTAGACTATCATTGCAGTAACTTATATCGAATATGAAAAATTCATTCCCTTTAATGTAAGTCCAATAAAATATTAAAAATCTTCCAATTTCAATGGGAATTTCTGCAGGTTTTTAATCATTTTATTTTACTTGTTTTGAAACAAATGAATTTCTTGTAATCGGTATAAGTTTCTGTTATGATTTTTCAACGTTTTGTAAAAAATAAGTTAGATACAGTGGTACCTCGACATACGAGTACCATAACATACAAGTATTTTGAGAAACGAGTGCATTCGTTACCCTGAAAAAGTTGCAACTGGTCGTGCATCGGAGCTATTTAATAACACTTGCCTAACTCATTTCCGCAGCATTCTGCTTTCAGGATTCAGAAAAAACCTGTCTAAGAAGGTTTGTTTATTCCTCCAAAGGGAGGAATAAACAAACTTCTTAGACAGGTTTTTTTTTTGAAAGGGCCTGCAGGTGAAAGTGCGGAAAGCGCACGGACGGGTATCTAAAGAAAAAGCTGGCCAAAAGTCGAAATTTAAAAAATCAACATCGCGTAATTTGAAAACTGTTTCCTTGTAGTTAAATGATTGAGACGCCATGTAACAGCCATCTTTTGCACACAGTACAGTAGCCGGCAAACATCTTGAAATTTTACGGCGTAGTGGGGGGAAGTTTGCGCATCTACCTTTCCACCAACGAGACCCAAATTTTGTCTTCTGCGCATTCCCCCACTACGCCAAAAAATTTCAAGAAGTTTGCCGGCAACTGTATCTTTGTATTGTCCGTTACGGCAGTCGGAGTTTAGTCGTTGTTTCGCCCGCACGTCTGTATTCTCGGCGCCTACCTGCAAATAACATTTTGTATTCGCTTTCTGAGTAATTTAGCAGCGGTGACCTGAAGATATTTGTGATGGATTTTAAAGTTCAAGGTATTAACTATATTTTTAATAGAAAATTATTTTTGGATTCGTACTATTTAAACAGTTTTTGCATGTTTAAAAAAATCGTATTGAAATAGAATAATATTAAAATCTTTTTGATATATTCAAGGGTTTTAGTGAGAGAAAGTGTCAGAAAGTGTGTGAGAAAACAATGTGAGATGCGATCAAGTTCATGATCTTACTTTTGATGAAGAAAAATTTTCCGCCAACAGCCGCCATTTTTTTTTACATTTTTTTTTCGAATGTGTTAAAAATTTATGAATATATAAACTGAATTAAGTGACTTTCTTTTATTATAGCAACTGAAAAGAATGTGAAGGAGTTTACGAGAGGAGCACTTTATAGCTTCATCAAGGAGTGTCCTGAACGATCGCTTGACAAAAAGATAAAATATATGGAGGACATCCTCATGAAAATCACGAACTGTCCACCAGAAAAAATCAACGAGTTTAAACAAAAAATAACATTCTTCAAGGCGGAATTTAAACGAAAGTGGATAGCTGCATCTCATAAAGGTGAAGATGAAAATCAGTTGAAGATGAGAAAAAACGAATATAGCAGGAGATAAAGAAAGAGATGTCTTTTTTAGTTGATATACCAAAAGCTGGCTTTGGAAACACTAATGATGGCAACACTTCACGTAGAATTTTTTCTGATCCAGAAACGGCATCAATAATAACCGGAGTGGACTTATAACTAATAAAAATATTCAAAATAATTTTAGAAATAATTTCCAGTGGTCATCAAATAGATGAAAACAAATTTGCGATCTTCTCCAAAGAAACGGCAGAACTCTATGTGAAGTTGTATGGGTGGCATCCGATGACGCCCACTGTCCATAAAATATTGGCTCAAGCACCTTCGATAATCAAATATGCCATATTACCAATTGGTCAACTTTCGGAAGAAGCTGATGAAGCTCGTAATACACACTTTCGGCAGTATAGATTGAACTTCGCAAGAAAGTTCTCAAGAATATAATGTAACAAAGATGTTCTTGATCGATTATTGTTAAGCTGGGATCCAACGAAAACGAACGAAAAAGCGAAACAAAAAGGCCTTCTCAAAAGAGGTATTACATTTCCTTTTACCAATAAATCCTGTATTCGAAGAAGAAGAAGAAATAACAAACAAGACCTCCGATGAAGAAAATACATATTATTCTGATGAAGATGATATATAAATAAAAAATTTAACAATTAAGAAATATTTTTACTTCCTCCTTCCTTAGAAAATAAGCTAACGTTTGATAATCAAAATACAAAAATTAAGATCCAAAATATATAAAACATAAAAATATATAATAAAAGATCATTTAAAGACGATTAAAACGTTAAAATAATTTTGGCCAGCTTTTTCCTTAAATACCCGTCCGTGAAGCGTGACGAAAAAGACAGACCAGTGAAGAAAAAAACAGTGACGAAAATTAAGCGCAAGCAACTCTTTATGAAACCAGTTTATTTCTTCGTATTCTCTTTTATTATGTTTTTTTACAATATTTGTCATTTAATCAATATATATATATATATATATATATATATTATA